>BLKR01006738.1:7274-51013 GCA_011170035.1 Teleogryllus occipitalis | reverse complement strand
TTCGTCCAGTTTCCCTGATCCATTGAGCAAGTGCTGAGATGGCCCCTTGTTTTGCTTCTGGACATAAATGTAACTTCATTTTCTGTGCACGTCTTCTAGAATTCAGTGGGAAATACAATTATTCAAATCATCGTTTCCATGTTGTCGAGGCAGGAAGTAATAAGAGCCAAAATTTATTGCTTATTTATCTTTGAAAATAGATTTTATTACATGGGAAGTTTTTTTTTTGTTTTTTTTCTCCCTTGCAAAATTCAAAATTTATTGCTTATTTACCCTTGAAAATAGATTTTTTTACATGGGAGTTTTTTGTTTGTTTTTTTCTCCCTTTCAAAATTCAAAATTTATTGCTTGTTTATCCTTGAAAATAGATTTTATTACATGGGAGTTTTTTCTTTCTTTTTTTTCTCCCTTTCAAAAATTCAAAATTTAAGTAGTATATGACTTAGTGTAGGGATCACAGAATTTTGAAAATGTGCACACAATTCACTTTTCCCCCTTAGCACGTCATACGCAGTTTTTACTGTTGTTTGACGTAAAATAAAATAAATAAAATAAATAATGACGAAGTCTTTCTTTGTTTTTGTGTTTTGTTTTAAATAATAATTCAGTTATTTGTTGTATATAGCAATAATGTGAAATAAATTTACATGCCTCTATCAGTAAACAGCCAAAAACCTGTTAAACCACCTAACCTGAACATAAGGAAGTAGTGTGCAATAATTGCGCTCTAAAGTAAACTCTATTACAAAATACAGATTCTTTCGATTCAAAATGTTTAATTTTATTCTCAATCAACAATTGTAATTCTAACTGATGGATTATTATATTTTAATGGATCATTTCTATGCTTTATTGGGGTAATGGGAATGAATATACCTAAATTTGGGGCAGTGACTGTCAATTACCTTCTATAAAAGACTATCATGGACCAGGTGTAAGGTGGAATGTAGCTACTCCGGAACTTTGTACAACCCCCACTTTTAAATCTCGCGTCAGTTGCTCTGCACACACTGCCGGCGAGTAGTAGCAATCTGTTTCTTGCCGGCGATCTTGACATGCTTGCTTTAGCGCATCTAGCTGCATAAACAGTCCCGTAGTCAGTTCCTGGAGGGATCAAACTTTATAATATATCATTTGCACAATGGTTGATGTGGCTGTGCAAACCTTAAAATGTCAATTTTCGTCAAAGCATCAGTTACCACCAGAAAAAAGGAAACGGAATGGAAGGGTAAGTAGTCACTGTCTTCACAGAGAAAATTATTTGTAAGCTATAAGAGAATGTTTGGAGTTATTTTTGTTGCAAAATTCAAAACATTTGTATTATTTAACGAAAAAACCACATCCAGTATAGATATAAAGGATCTAATATCCAGGGTCCAAATGAGAGAATTAGAAGCATTGCCTTAGAGAACATTATTATTTAATGTCAGATAAGATTTTGGTAATTTAGCCATTATTATATGTAATGAATTATTATTATAATAATTATTATTATTATTATTATTATATAATCGTATAATATATAATGGAATTTGCCGCAGAACAAAAATATGTGATTGTTATATAGTCCATTCCCCTGATGACAGTGGTGAAAACCAGTGTCTGCTCTCACCTAAACGTATTTCTGGGAACGCAATTTTATCTGTGCTCGGCTACATTATTTACGTTGTCGCGGCGCTTATCACATTCTTTCATTTCAGGAATATTATTGCCTAGTGGTGGTAGTATAGAGGGGAGGGGGATATAGTCACTTAGGGTAGGTAAAGGAAAGTTGCAGATGCATCAGTCAATCGATAGTGAGATCGTAATTTATTTTTGAAGTGTGTAAATCTGCTACGTGAAGAATATTGTTTGTGCGGGTTCGCGTGTTTCAAATACCCAGTGATGTCTAGGTTAATTCCCCATATCTTACGAGTATTTGTTAAGTGTATGGCGAGTTTACGAGTAAGTCTAAAATGTATACAATTTTTCGGATAGTCAAAAAAAAGTAAGAGTTTATTTTGAGCCAAAGGTAGATGAGGGTAAGTGTTGGGCACTAGACTAGTTGTTCACATTGCTCCCGCTATTGAAGAGGCCAGTTGCATGGAACCACCCATCTATATATCATTTGCCGCACCATAGTTGCGGAAGGAACCTAGACACCACATTAGATTGCTACTTTTGTTTCATTAAAGTAAGAGGAATCTCATGTATCGTCAACACTGGCTGCATGGACCTACCTGACTACTGACTACTAGGGTACTACTTGGACCTACGTGAAAAGAAATGTATTCAGTCATTGAAGTCACAGTATTTGTCAGATCAGGGGTATATATTTGTTAATATAACTGCCATGGTTTCTTCGTCATTAGTAGAATGCCTCTCCCAATTTTTTTTTATAGATTTCCTAATTGTGAACATACAATTTCAAAAACCGGACTACTTGGACTCAAGTTTACTGTAGAGTCAAAAAGCCCGCAAGTTTCTTTTCTATATTTTTATTAAACACAAGTACAAAAGATTGCCTGAAGCCGGAAATACGGAGAAAATACGGACCACCAGCTTGAAGAATGTTTGGCAGCAATTCAGTCGGGAATGAAGTCACAAAGGCAAGCTGAAAAAACCTTCAAAATAAGTCGATCGACTATAAAAAAGAGAGTGAAAAACAAATCCATTCAGATACTGGGCCATTCAAAAGTTGTTACTGAAGATAAATTAGCCTTAGCAAGTCACCTTGACAAAATCTGTATTGTGAAGACTTGCTTATCTATGCGTGGCAGAACTCTCATTGCTTTCTAAGACAATCTTCCAGGATGAGATTGGGTAAAATTATTTTTAATTAGGCACATACTGTTAACGATAAAAAATTGGATAATGAAATTATCTTTCAGCTATTGAAGTTATCTTCGTGTTCATAGTATATTTACATTAATGTAGTATGTATCAGAAAACGTAGCCCTTATCCCAGTGTAACTTGAACCCAATTTTTAAAAAAATGCTTTGTGCTTTGTGTTGAATATATCTCATGAAACTACTCTCGAGTATTTTACATTCTGCCGTTAGATTTATACAAACTATTTAAAAAAATATAAAAATATTTGTTTAGTTTGTCATGAACTAGAAAAGAAAAAACTACAAAAGAATTGAAACATTGGGTCTAAGAGGCCCGTGTTTACGATAAATCAAAACACGCAGTTTCTTATCCAAATTTGGAGTCTGCAATGCGCCGAGTTCCGCATTCTAATTTTGTCCCAGCTCCAAAACCACCAACGGAATGGTCACTGGAAAGATGAAAGAGACGGTAGTGGTGACAAACCAACTGATCAAGATCATGAAGATCTTGATTACACGCCATTTGCACCACAGCTTAACCATAGCCATTGTCACAGGCAGAACTGAAAGATCTGGTAAGAGATCTAAATCTTCAAAGAGTCAAGCAGAATTACTTGGGTCTCGGGTTCAAAAAAAAGAAGCTGTTACATCCAAACACTGTATATTGACACATTGTAATGTATTGTAATGGTATATTGTTATGACATAAATGGTCTTACAAAATTTGGAATGATTCGCAATCCGGAAGAATGGATCCTATTTTCTTCTAGGAATGCAGACCGGTTACACAAAATATTTTTGTTTCTTGTGGAATAGGAAAGTTCATTAGGGAAGGAAAGAGCAAGGAAAAACCACTATGTAGTCAAAGAGTGGCTTTTGAGAGAAATTTTCAATCCTGGTGAAACAAATGTTTCGCATGTTGACAAAAACAGTGTGCTGTTAACACCACTTCATCTGAAATTGGACTTTATGAAGAATTTTGTGAAAGCAATGGACAAACTTGGCCAGGTTTTTCAATTTTTACTATCTAAATTTCCTGCGATTAGTACTGCAAAAATTAAAGAAGGAATTTTCATTGGGCCTAAGATTCGTGACCTGATGAAAGATATTACCTTCGAACGTTGCTGAGAGATCCGATGGCATCTTCGCTTATATTGAAAGATGTGATAATTTCTTTGAAATTATCATGAATATCATCATTTCATTATCATGAAATTATCATGAATGTCTGAAAATACAAGGAATTGACGTAACACTTGCTGGACTGTTACAAGGCTATGGCGTGCAACATGTCTCTGAAAATATATTTCCTTCAAACCCATTTGGATTTCTCCCAAATCTTGGAGATGTGAGTGACGAACATGGTGAACAATGTCACCAAGATATCGATGCCATGGAAAGTCGTTTTAAGGAAAAATGATCACTAAATCTTTTGGCAAATTAATGCTGGATAGACCTACAAGAAGTTTCACTATCCACACACAAACGGAAATGTTTCTTGGAAACTTTCCAACTTGCAAGTACACTTCAAGCATTATTCAGATTTCTCGTACTGTTTTAATTTTGTGTTAAATAATGCAAACAATTAATTATAAGAAAGGTTAGTATAAACAATTTTAGTAATACAAATATTTTCTTTAGCATGATCTGTATATTAACTACAGATTCCTCCTCTATTTTCACTGAGGTGTTTAAAAGTTTCTCGTAAGTCTTATATGTGACATATCTTTTCCAGAAAAATTGGTACGTGATAGAACATTTCTGATTTCATTTTCGAAATCAGCGGATAGGAAAGAACACATACTTTTATCTCGCGGCAAGACACAGAATTTAAATTTGTTGTGCTATGTAATCTAGAGTGATATAAATTGTAATACGAAACTACTCTGTAATGCAAACAGTTTACTATTCTACCCTGTAACTTACTATTCAACTTAACTATAGTCAACTTACTATACTACTCTGTAAGAAAAGCACTCAAGTTTTTCTTAAAAGATTTTAATGAGGAGTAGTTTTTGATATTGGAAGAGAATGTATTCTACTCTCGGGCTACAGTGATCGCGAATGATTTATTTTATAGTTTGTTTTGCTTTTTGAATACAGAGTAACTGTAATTTATGAAATCTAGAGGACTTCATATGAACGAAATAATCTGTAAAATATGTTGGGGTCAGTTTTGAGAATTTCTTGACTAACTTACGTGGCTCATCAATTGATGTTCCTGCTGAACCTCTGACCTAGGTCCTAGGGTTCGAGTCCTGTCTGTGGCAGAATTTTCGATACTAGCTACACGCCTCGGTCGAATTCAGTCGCTGTCTCGAGGAGATTTCGTCGGTTCTTCTGATCGGTATTTTTCCTTGTGTCATGGTTCCTATTATCCTTATCTCCTATCACAATAACAATATTATATTTCCATCAATCTCTCCCAAGATATTGGATACCATTATCCTGTTTCACTAGCTCGTCGTAATAATAGGAAGCCACATCAACGAATTTATAACCGTGGGTACGCAGAACCGGCCCATACGGGAAACCGTAAATAACACTTATTATTGTAGGGACTAATTCTCGTTAATTAAAAATAAAAAATCTGAATTTTGTTTCCGTAGTTGAATAACGACAGCTGCGTTTATTTTCTTGTAATTATTTAAATGATTACTTTAGCCAAAGAAAAATACAACAATCACAAACATATTTTTTTAAAGTTAACGACACTGCTAATTAATACTAAATATTTTGAAATACTTTCTTTAATTTATTATTGGTGCACCTTCCGAAATTTACCATACTATTACTCATTATTGGATCCATTTAGCGTTGCTTCCAACCACAATCTCACAATTTTTGTCCTACAATGTATTTTAAATTTGGTCTTGCTACACAAAAACAAAAAAAAGTCAAAAAGTTTTATCACTTCTCTTTTGGAGTAGCTGCTGCTGTACACTCACGGCCCCATCAGTTTCCACAAACCTTCTTGCGACCACACATTCCAATTCCATCCATTTTCTTCACGAATAACTTAGCACTATGCCTCTGACAAAACTGTATATTAGAAATCACGGCGCCTACCACGCGTCTCCGTCCGTGCCTTACGACGGCTAATCATCCTCCGACAACTCCTCGACTTTTTCGAAGCGCTTCTTTAAAATTAAAATAAAAAAATTAAAAAAAACAGTCGACGGTTCTCCTTACGCTGTTTATCCTTTCCATTTCCAATTCCCCTCTACTAATTAAACACAACTAAATGTTTTTAGAAATTCGTATCATTTCCGAAATGTCCATATATTATTGTATTCTTTTGACTCGTACACGAATATTCTTTCAATTTCTAAATGCGATTTCTCGCCGCTCGTCATGCTTAAAAAAAAATAATAATAATAAAAAAAATAAAAAAAACACTTTACGGCGCTCTCCTCCCATGGCACCATTACTAAATAACTGTTCATATTTTTTCTTTTTGCATGACGGGATCATTACACTTGATTTCTCTAATCAACACCAGGCGAATGAAGGAGCAGAACTGGAGCAGAACCCTGACAACCGAGCTACGGACGGCGCGCTGTCTTTTCTTCCTCTTCATTGCCCCATTCTCACTTTTTACTTACACTTACGTGTACTAAATTGCCACACATGTCGGGAGACCAGTCGAGAGCTAGAGCTTGTCCCGGCTGGAGTGGTGGTGGGAGATCCCGCTTTTGGGGAAAGTCCTCACTTGCCGACGTAGGTCGGCGCCGGATTTTTCGCCACCCATCGGGGGAAGAACACCGCCACCGCTTGCGATAAAACATGCACTACACTTACGGGACTAATGACATTAGCACTTGACGCGCCTGAAATAACGAAGCTATCAATCAATAAAACCAAGTTTTTCACTTGTGAATGACAAGGCACTCTAATATTGTCTACAAGCATATCAGGAATAGATGGATTTTCGAGTTTCTTGTGCATTTGGGAAGGTGAATGAAAAGTCAAGTTAATTTGTGTACAATTTCAAATATTTTTCGTAGCATATTAAGTAATTTCAGTCTCTTTTCGCACACGAGATAAAATGCATAGACATCATTGAGAATGTTGTAAATATTGAAAAATATAGTAGGCTGGGCATTTGTTTCGAAATAACAAATGTAACGTCATCGAAAACACATTGTGACTCTCTTCATAATTTGACTTCAACATCTAAGTAAAATGATACAATATTACGGTGAAAGTTGCGAAGAAAACAAAATTAATATAATGTAATATTATGTGGGAAATAAAAACATGAGCAACGCAAGGGGAGGAAGATAACAGTGCAAAGTACAGCTGGTATTTATCTTTAAACATTTTACCTTTAAAACTTTTACCGTTAAACCTTTTTTTCCTTTTCTTCTTCTTCTTCTTCTTCTTCGGCATTTTCCTCTTAGGAGCTTGCCGTTTTCACCCTCCACAATTCTCGATCCTCCCAATCTTGTGGTTTGAGGTCTCTACCCTTCAGAGCTTCCTGGATGTATTTTTCCCATTCTAAAGCTGGTCTTCCTCTTCTTCGCTTCTCAGGTGGTTGCCATTTTAAGATCTTGTGTGGCCATCTGTTTTCCGACATCCTCTGAACATGCCTATACCATACCCATAAACCTTAAAACTTAAATGGTCGAACAAAATAGGTAGTCAGAAAAGGATAAGGAGATAATCAAAACTTATTATTGTAATGAAGTACCTGAAAACTTTTACTTGCTGCGGAGGTCTTGTGATATGCTGTGGTATTAAAGCCATTGCTGTCTGCAGGGATCGCATGTTGTCCTTCCCAAGTAATTTTAAACCGACCGGCTCTTAAGACTACCGACGTCGGCCCACAACCTTGCAAGGGCTGCACGAAGCTACGAGAGTGAGCTGTGATCGCGCAGCTGGGAGTGCAGCATCCGCACGCCATCTGTGCGCGCCAGGCGCCGCGACGACGGTTCGTGGTGCGTCGATTCGCCACTACTCACTCGTAGCGCCTCGCGTCAGCGCCCTGCGCACCGCCTGCGGACGATTCAAACGTAACGAAATGCTTTGAGGAGTGAATCATTAGATTCTTTAATAAAGCCGTGAAATAATGCTTCTTATAACTTCTCCAAAAATTCCTAAAATAAACTTTTCCTGGTTCGAATATGAAGAAATTAAAACCAAAGGACTTATTTCCCACAGATACCTTTTTATACATTTTTAACCGATTCAAAATTTCTACTTGTACAGAACCATTTATCAAAGATACATTTTTTGGGGCAAAAAATCTGATAACTTTCAGTCAGATGTCTTGACCGTTTACAATCTATACAGATGGTAACAAGTTCCAAGGTCATGAAATTTAATTTGTACAGTCCGGTTTTACTGTATCTGCTATGTAATGAAATTGTTAACAAAGTTTGCCTACATCTTTGCCTCCAATGCTGATACGTCTAAAATAAAGAATCAGACTTTTAGAATTCAGACATTTTCAGGCCAAAATAAATTGAACACTTGTGGGTCTGACAGAATGTCCTAAACGAACAATTGCTCCCTCAAAATGTTGTCCCTGCGTGAAATTTAGTGGCGATCTCGTGGTAGTCAGGGGATGAATGTTTAGCTAGTTGTCTGTATATCATCGATGGTGTGATGGATAGCACGATGCATATTAGCACCTGGAAGGAAAATCTCTGTAGCTGCCCTGAACATGGGTCTTTGTGTTTCAAAGGGACAATGATAAAAAAAATACACACCAATATCCAATATCCAGACGCGGCGGATGATGTGGGTAACCCCGGCGGATATACTCACATGAAAAACTGCGAGCGGATAAAATAATCCACTTGGAATTTGGAGAGCGAGGAATATTTCATAAACGTCAAATTACAGAAGTGAATGATTTTTTGAGTATTGCGTCGACTCAAAAAGTATATGCGATCAACTAAGATGCAAGATCGGCTCACAATTTTACATGTTTATAGGGACATGACCGACAAAATCGATTTGCAAAAATTGTTAAATGAGGTTACATCCAAAAATGCAAAGCGCAGCGCTTTTTTTCATTGCAAAAATGAACTGCTGAGGTTACTTAAAATAAATGTGATAAAAATGTAATAATAAAGATGACAATTCGAAAAACATGTGTTTTGTATTTTTCACTTCATATAATTTTATTTTCGGTGGAAGGAGGAAGGGGAAGGGGGGACTCCACCCGAGTCAACTACCCACTCGGACTTATCACCAATCGCCGGCCCTTTCAATACCAGATTGTGGCTGCTGTATAACATCAAAAAACTTCATATATCGACTCAGTCTCCCTGGATCAACCCTACAGAGCACCTGACGTCTCTTCTTGTGAAACATTAGAAAAATCATATTGTATTAGAAACGAGATCATAAACATATTATCCTAAGCGAATGGAATTTAATTGACCCAGCAATTACGTCAGAGTTGTTAAAATCGGAGCTGCGACAATTGGAGGTAGTAAACAAAGCAAGGGTAACCCTACACGGTATTAAATAATAAAATGTTTTTGTTAAATATAAGTAGAAGACGACTCTTTGAGAATAACTTCAATAAAGGTATTATTGAATTCAAGTTTAAAGAATCTTTCAAATTCCTTTCAATATGAAACGGTCCCTTCAATGACAAAGTACTTTCTGAAGAAGTTGTCTGTTAATTCGCATATCTAAACTAATGTTAACAAAAAGCTAGCATTTCTCCTTCAAGATGTCATCACATTTTAATATAAGGACAAAATTTGATTTGGATTTGTTCCGCCCCTTCCTCGAAACTCCTCCTCTTGATCCACAACTGCTCTTGAATAGGTGACTAGGATTCATGAATGCAAGAGAGCAGAATACGTACTTGTACATGGTTACATTGCGTTCCTCATACAGAAAAGATATAATGTACATAGAGATGTATGGATGCTATTAATTGCAAAGATTATATTTTTTCACTAAAAATGTTTACGATAGAAATAAATAAAATATATTTATTTCCATCAACAACCTGCATTCTCCTACGTTGTAAGAGTTAAGGAGGTACTTTCCTTTAATACATTAAGAAGGCATGATCTTGTTTGTAATGTACTCATGAGTGGTCCATTCATGCCAGTCAATATCGCGATCCTACTTCTATCCTAGACGTTCATTTATCAATATTATCTCCACTCATTATATTGATACGATCACCATCAGACCTACGAACGAAATATTTCGTACGTTGAATTTAGCCTCTTTCTATGATACGAAGCACACAATATTATTGTGAATTCCCTAGAACTGCGAAGACGACTCTCGCGAACTTACCATGTCGTAATTGTATGAAATATACATCCAATTAACTTTATTTCTCCATCCAAAGTAACTTAATTAATAAAAAATAAACAACAAAGAAGGCGACAGGAATTGAGGAAATCCCTGTTACAACGCTCGATCATCTATCCAATCGGAGTATGACATACTTAATAGCCACTTATAACAAATGCCTACGATTAGGGTACTTCTCAGATAATTAGAAACAAGCCGTGATCATCTCTATCTAGAAGCGCAAAAATATCCAAAACCCCATCTAGTTAGACCAAAAACATCTTAACTATTATCAGTAAAATATTTGAGAAAGTTATTCTTCTCAAACTTAACGCCTCACCAAAGACAACAAAATTCCCTCGTCAATTGTTTCAGATGGAGCCTCTCGCTCTCCCGCCAATTACTCAGGATTACGAAAGCTATAGCATATGCCTTTCAACGTAAATGATGTCTTACTCTCGCATTCGTCGACTTTGCTCAGGCATTCGATCATGTGCAGCACTAAGGCGTAATGCACAAGCTCCGTAGCAAAGACATCCCAAACTACTTATGCAAACTAATGCACAATATCCGATTTCACGTTTTCCACCCTCAAAAAAATACAGTTCACCTCCGTGAACAATTCACGCTGGTGACTTTCAAGATTTCCTTATTTTCCCGAACTATTCAATACCTTCACTGCTGACATATGCTCTGGAGTTAACTGCTCAACGGACCCGGACGAATCAATAATACATTCATTTCACTTGCAACTATCAGACCCTATTTCAACCTGCAATCTGCTTTAGAATCTTTTATCTGGGGCGGTTCCTGAGAACTACCCATTAATACCTCAAAATGCAAGGCTAAAATATTTACCTTACAACGAACTAATAATTCTCTACAATAATTCTCTACAATAATTCTCTATAGTTAAAATAATAATTAATAGGGTATAATTAGGTTACGGCGAATTAACAATCCTCCAAAATAATTCTACAATTCCATGTATTCTACTTACCATGGAGTTGTTCTTGTTACTCGACTGTCACGGAAGCCTCATATCGTAAATAAAAACAATGAAGCAAAGAATGCGCTTTTCAAATTGTACCCGTCTAATAAACAGAAAATCAGTCCTCAAAGTTGATCACAAGCTTATTTTATGTATTGCCTTATTATTATATGTATTGCCTTTTAACTTACGCATACCCATACCCAGCTGGCCCTGTCCTAATAAAATCGCTACAGGCATTCCTGAAAAAGATCCTACGTACTGCAACAAAAACACTGTGGTCCATCTCCAACAATCAATTAAACAAATAATTTGATATACCCAAAATATATATCTTATTTCTCAAATAAATTCTACAACAACCAACAGTTTTCTCCAGCCTCCTGTAATTTTATACTTAAAAAAACCTACTCACAAAATAGAATTCAATCAGGGTAAGGTAAATCTCATTTCCTCGCCTAACGTGTCCAGTGTTCTCTCCATTCTAAAAATTCAGAAAGTTGTAAGGAGAACTCCAGAGGAAGTATCCTTTCACGAAATTGACTATACTTTTTTTTTAATGTGGCATCTGTGGATAGTATCTCCAAGGTGGAATTCGGCACGACTTTTTGCGTCTATCTTGGCCCTGCCGCAAGATGTCGCATGATCAAGACCATATCAAGCAGTGCTGCAGATGAAGCAACTCTAGCGGCAGGACTGAGAATGACGCAGAAAGTCGTGCCGAATTCCATATTGGAGATACTACCCACAGATACCACGTTAGAAAAGCCCAAGTATACTGTTAATGTAAAAACGTAAGGGGAGGGAGTATGCAACGGGAGAAAGATTAACAGTGGCTTGCTTACTAAGAGTAGATTATTCTCTCCCTTTGTGGCAAGCCCAAGATTACATTCCTACAGCGGATATGCAGCCAAGCACTCAGTCGGTCGTCACCATGCGGACGGGGGGGAGGGAGTGGCAAGCAACGGCGGCGGTGGCGAAAGCAGATAGGCTGGCGGTGGGTCGCTCGTGGTTCTGTACGATTCCCGCCTTGGTCAACTCGAGGGCAACCGTGGAGTGGGATGCTGACGAACGCTACCTCGCTCACGAAGAGCGGAAAATGAGCGATCATTTCTCGAAGCTTCGTTTCTGCTGCTTTGTGAACGCACGAAAAGTGCAATGCACGTTCCCGCCACTGCGGTGCGATCCTTCCTACCCGTAGGGGCATCTATGGCCAATCCTGCAACATGAAATAAAATCAGAGGGTCAAAATGACTTGAGCCACGCGTTGCATGTTAGCGCGCGCATTGCGTGTGTAGAAATACAAAGTTTATGTGACAAGTCTCATTGCGCTGTTTCAGATTTCTCACTCCAGCAAGTGCTTAGGTTGCTTATACAAGTACTTCGCCCATTGGTCGGGTTCGTAATAAGCGATCTCGGAAATGATATTCTGAGTCAGCGGTCATTCTGTCGCCGTAAGCGGTGTTTATATACCGCGAAATACCGTTTATATACCGAGTTACGACGAAACAGATATCGAACTGAAAAACGGGCATTCTCTGCGTGATGCACGGAACATCATAGATATTTATGCCAATGTAATTCAATAACATTTGATGATAGCTGCCTCCAATATTTTTTAGCTTAATATTTTAATAGCTGATCAAAATATGTCAGAATGAAATATGTAATTACATATCATATATACAAAAAAACCATAAATTTCTTGTAACACACGAAACTCAGAGATCACTAATATTCACATTGGTTAAAGTTATTTAATTTTTTTGTGAATTATAAAAGATTATTGGAATGTTTGGAATTCCAATATTCAATATATTCATGGTTCAAGCACTAAACAATTGACATTATTTTATCAATTTAAATTTGTTATTATTTGTTTTATTTGTGATGTACGACATTTGAAAAGTAATGCATGGAAAAAAAATTTCTGTGAAGTTGTCACATCGTTAAAACATGTGACTGACAAAAGAAACTTGTAGTTACCAATTGTTTCTGTTGAGATTTGTTATATTTTCAAATTCTGTGTTATCTTTTTGAATTTTATTGCTATTTTAAACTGTAACTAAATTTAAAAAGATAAGAATATTCATTTAATTCTTAGTATTCTTATAAAGAACTTTTAAAATAGTCCTTATTGATAATTAATAGTTCCTAATTTCAGATTGTCATGGAAAATGGGAAAACAAGAAGAGTGATAGGGAAAGAGCTAAAGAATACAGAACATATGGTGCAACATATTAGCATCAAAATAATTTAATCACAGCAGTTCAACATTGACAAAGAAATGGCTCGCACACGTACAATGTAGATAGATTTTGCAATGAACTACAGGTTTGAATATCAAAATTAAGTAAAGAGTGCTCTACGGAACAGGGAAACTAACATTATGTCTACATTTAATAGAAAATGTAAAATATTTATCGTATGTTCAGATTCAAAATGTAAAGAAACAAATATTGTATCTGCCTTTCTATCAAAACTGTATGACATTGTAGAACCAAGCCCAGAATCACTTCCAGAGATTGATGTAGTCATATGGTCCGATGGACCGTATTCTGAATTTAAAAACAGATTCATGGCTAACTTTTTGAAACAGTTCAGTGACAAATTTTATAAGACATTCATATGGAAGTACTTTGCAACTTCACATGGAAAAGATATCGTTGATGGTATTGGCTGACAAGCTAAATCTCTCGTTAGAAGACAAGTTATGAGTAAATCCAGTTCATCTGCAATTGTGAAATCATCTTAAGACTTTGCTAATTTAGTTACAAAGTTAATGCCTAAGACAAAAGTTTTATAAATTAATGAAGAATATGAAGAAGATAATAAAGAATGAAATTGGAACGATACATTGTCAATTCCAGGCATAAAAACGATTCATGTAATGAAAGCTGTTCCAAGTAAAGGCTTCTTTATTCAAGAGAATAGCTTGTCTCCAGAAACACAATTCCACTTCATGTGAAAGAATGAAAATTACAATATAGGAGACTGGGTCGTTGTGTTATCTGATGGGAAACAGTATCCAGGCGAAATTGTAAGGAGAGTCCACAATAAATTTGAAGTATCCATGATGACACAGGCAGGAAAAACTAAATTCTGGATATGGCCTTTGAGGTCTAAGAAGTTTGTATATTCCCATAAGGAAGTTCTTACAGTAATAAAATCACCAGTGTCAATAAATTCGAGAGGACAATAAAGTTTGAGAATGTCATTTTGATTTGTGACACACGGGACATATAAATAAATGTTAATATTACGTGGTAAACAAAACAATTCTGTAATTTACTTATCGTAAAATAGTTGATATCTGATACTAAAAATGTATTACAGTTTGGAAGCTCATTGCTGTCATTAGTTCTTTAGTATATTAAAAAATCTGCGTTTTTTGTGATGCATGGGACACTAGTGTAAGGACGTTAAAAACTCAATGTTAGAGGCATAATGATATAACTTTTGGGATTGTCATACATGACATGAAATACTTGTTTTGTGAGCTTTTATAATATTTCAACTAAAAATGTCTAATGAAATTAGATACATTTTTATAAATGTTCAAATTTACAGTAAAAGTAGTAGTTTTTCATTTCTTTCATGTAAATGAGTTTTACAAAAACATTTTCTCATGTAAAAAGATGGAAAATGTCAGTATTCATTTTGTAGCACAACATTTAAAGGCTATTCTATCCAATAAAGAAAACAAAAAGAAATTTGTTTCAATAATGAAATTTGATTTCTTGGTTTCACTTCCCAGAGAATTTCCCAAAATGAAAATCACTGTGGGGAGAATTGTATAAATGGGACTAGTAAAATTCTTAATGGACGTGTACTAAGAAAATGTATGATATCGAGGAAGATAGTAGTGTACTTCAGGAAAAGATACTTCAGTGAGTAAAAACGGTTTTCTGTACAGTGCAAATCCTTCGGCGACCTGCCAAGTTATAAAAGGAGAAAATCATAAACCAATAAGGTAAATTTACTTAATTTGAAAGATTATATATAAACAGTTTGCATGCTCGGGATTATTTTGCGCAACTGCTATAAAATCTTCGTCGTCATTCTAGAACGAAGTAGAGAAAAGCGAAAAGAGTACTGGTTAAATAAAATATTTTCATTTAAGAAGTAGTGTCAGTAGAATTTCTAAAGAACAATTTGGGAAACTACAAACGTTTTGAGACGTCTTTGTGTTCACAAATCAATAGGAGAAGGCTAGTTGACACTCGCTCATTTTACGTATCGAAATGCTGTTAAATGCTCATGATCACACAAGTAATGCTATATTACATTAATTTATTGTTATTTGATTCGTGAAAGAGTTCTCTCCTCCTCTTATCCCGCTAGTTTATCTACGATAGTAACGGACTAGGCCGTCGTGTGCATTCACATTTTCCCTCTTCCTTGAAGTAATAAGAAGTCGGGTGACAATGATTCGGGAATTAACAAGAAAATCAATTACGTGCTTTAAAAATTGCTGTGAACCGAAGTCGTCACTAACACTACGATTAACTCTAACCAAGATACGCACATTACTGCAATCTTTTGTTTAATGAATCAACCAAACTACAGTTAACAGTTGCTTTGTATATTTTTTACTTTTTAACCATTACTGAATTCAAACTGATAGTAAGTAGGGAAAGACCTTGAGCTTCATTCTCCCCTAGAACCTTGAGATCTTGTGGGTGATCAAAGAACATGAGATCTCTCTTTTATTTATTCTTTACTACTTTCTTTAATTTCTTCCAAATTACATTTTCATGAGCGATGTTTAAGAATCCCTAGAACGAACAACAAAAATTTTCATAAAGCAATTTAATATTTGGGAAATACATAATGCTCTTTGTTTTCGAATATGCCATTTCCACTTAGAAAAGTAAAAACAATTTCACCTTTCTTACCTTTTTCAACTTTAAAATTACAATTATTTGAATTTCCCTCTTCTATATTACAAAAATCGATATTTAATAAAGCGATATCTACGAGAGATTGTGTGAACCAAATGTATCACGAGATTTTGGTCCATGGTGGCCAGACCACATTCTAAAAGTTGAAGAAACGTCTCATAGATGGCTCTGCTTCAAAACAACATGGTGCTTTTCTGTCATATGGTTGGGAAATTTGGTAACACTTACCGGACACGAATGATATCAAACAGTTTGTTGATGTTGAATGAATTTCAGCTAAACGTTAAGTGAGAATATTGTCAAAGTATTATTCTGGAGCAAAGAATAACAAGCGTGAATTCAAGATGGCTTCCAGAGCGGGACCACCTTCGAAACACTTTCGAAAGGCCATGGCGTCTGCGCTACCCCCTCCGCGCTTCCCGCGACAGGCAGGCTCTTGGCGAGTTCCCACCCCATCGCCTCCAAAGTCCCCACCCTCTAGTCAGCTTATCCCCTCTCCGAGACTCCCCCACTCCTTCGACCCGTCCGCCCCTCCCGCCACGTTTGATGTATGATGGCCGCTGTTGATTTACGAGCGATCCCAACGCCTCTACCGGTACGCAAGTCGAACTACTTCAACAGCGACACGGCGAGCAGCAGAGCCATCTAACGGCCTTTTGTAGAACTCGATGGGTCTCGGTTGTAAATTACCAGCGAACAAGTGTTCGGGTTGAGTAATGGCGACCACGTGCAGTATAATTAATATGAACTGGGGAGCCTTTAATAATCGATTAAATAACATTGTCAGGGGCGGAGTGACAGGCCTGCCTGCGATACTACGCAAACGCGAGTCCGGCGCCGCGGCAGCGATGAGCAGGAAATTGGCGCGCGGAAGGGCCCGGGGGCGCGTCAGAGGTGCGTGGGTGGGGGAGGGGGACGGCGACGCAGCCGCTGATAGCGTGACAGGTGGATAAGCGCCTCTCGTCGCCCTGCTCCTCAAGGAGGCCGCGCAACGCGCGCCCTTGCGCTGCATCGGCGGAACTGAGGAAGATGATGAGACCCACGAGGTGTGCCTATTACCCGCGCAACCTTTCTCAACTGATGACCTGTGTTACCTTCCCCCTCCCTGGTACAATAAACAGTTGAAGGTAAAAGCTCGGCAGCGAACACTGATACTTATTTATTGGCCTGGAAGAAGCTATTCGCTGATGGCAAGAAGAATTTCTGGTCGTGTTTTTTCATATAAAAATCAATAAAAATAAATGTTTAAAAACTTAAAAATGGCAGAGGTAAGTCCTAGGTGCTTCACAGGAGACACTTCAAACTGCAGAGAATGTTAGCAGAATTTATAACAAAGATACATATTTTATATGGAATTAAAGATGGAGCTCAATCAAGTTATGTTTAAGTTCGCTTTTAAACTTCTTTATCCCTTGAATTTTCAGTATATTACATTTATACCGGTTAAATTACATTGCCATTAACGTCGTTACACATTTTTCAGTTGTGAAGACTGACTCTATTATGACCATGGCTCGGATTCTGATGACGTAATCTTTTTATTTGTACATTATAGACGTTACTAACATGTAAGTGAATGTTTTTCACGACATATAGGTGTTAGAAATGTATGGTTAATGGGTCTTGTTTTTGTCATTTTTCAACTTTTAGGTATTTTTTCTGGATATTTTCATTATTTTGTCAGTTTTACGCATTTTCTTTCCTTTTCGTGTTTTTTTGTTGGTGAATGTTTCATGAATTTACAATGACACGCTAAAACAATTTTTTTTAAATCTTATAATTAGTTCATAACGAAATTCACTGCTGGAGTGGACTCTTGGTTTTCGATCTCTCCAAATTACACAGATATTCGGTTACCTCCTCCACCTTTCAAAACTGACGATACAAAGGTCGGAGCTAAAGATTGCATTTTCTCAAAAAATAAGGACTTTATATTAAATATAATTTTATGTAAATAAATTTTATTTAAACTTCTAAATTTCATTGCATAAATGAACATATATACATTTTTGAGCATTTCTAAAAAAATTAGGTAATTATCCCTTATTTTAAGTCATTTTATAGGTCATTTTCAAAGAATTTTTAAGTTATCAGAAACCGAGCCCTGATTATGACTAACAATTTACAACATTTGCGATTCTTCTAAGAATATTTTATGTTCATTTGTAATTAAAAGGCTATTTTTATCCTTAGCCTAATTGATTTTTTATTGCCTAATTAAGTACCTCTCTCTTTTAATCTTCAAATTCATTACGTACATTTTTGTTTTATTTACAATTGAGTGCATTGGATTGGCTATGTTATTGCAATATTTGTGAAGACTTTTCGTTCAAATATTTTATTTATTGCAGAGTTATTAGTGTTTATTCTCTGTTGCTTTTGAGAATTGTGCACGCTGACTTTTGTAAAACAATTGAGTGTGGATTTGTTCAGCAATATTTTTGCTGCTGTAGGCTAGTCTTTAATACATTTTAATTTTTTTCCATGCTTCATAACGTAGAGAGATTTCATTCACAGTCCCAAACTAGGGATGATACAGAATGTCACAGGCTTTCTCTATTAGATAGTTTCCTCTTGTTTTGAATCATGGCCAGCTTTATGGTTTTGATCCATTCTCTTCCCAGTTGCCCATTCTCTTTCCAGTTGGTCTGTGTCGTCGCCTAAAACCACCAGATACCCTCGTGGTCCCTACTTCTCCCCTAGGACATTCACAGTGAAGAGTATCTTTGCGGTCACAAATTGTCGTGTAGGTCGTGTCGTGTAGTATCTCGGCACTGTACCCTTAGCCCCATCACGGAACCATTGTTCGCAGTGTACGGATCCAGTTCCTCAATCTCACAGGGAGTTTCCTGTACGGCCAAGATATTATTCTCCTTCTTATTCTGCAAATATTACTCCATTTATACGAATATATATGGAAAAGTAAAATACACGTATGGTACTGTTCGCAATAAAATCTTGTGTGTCTATTTTTTTATATTTCGAGATATCTTTGAAACTTACCTGAAAACTGCACGAATCTTGAAAAACTGTACAACATATCATTTGAAGCTTTACTTTTCGAGAATAGATTTCATTGAAAATAAAATCTTTATCTTTGATAGTGTTTTTCCAGGAGAGCCCAAAATCTTTTAAGTGTTAGTAATTTTCGAGAACTCAGAGGTGTTAACTGTAATGCGCCATTTTTACGATCTTACTCTATTCTACCAAAACATACTGAAAAAGTTTGAGGTTGTGAAACGTGAAAAATACTGAATGTACTGAATATGGGTATATATGCTGCAAATAATACCATTTATAACATTTATAGCACATGTTACGTATATGCGAAATAAAATGCTATTTAACAAATTCAGAAAATACACACACAGCTGAATGAATAATTATTTATATTAATTTTTTGCCCTTTTCGGTGAGGAACATTGATGTTACTAATGATAGAAAGGTGGCTTATCACAGTGTCCCGTTTGCTTCCTCTGTCACATTTCATATACCTGCTTCCCTCGCACTTGCAAATTCATGGAATTGCTTTTGAAGTCAGGCATGGCCTATTAGAGAGACTCATTTAGGTCACTGCTAATTGTGAAACTACAGCATGCAGGTCTATAGTTCCTATACAGGCAGTATCTTATCACAAAATTCGAAATAATGCATGTGAGATACTAAGATCTAAACTACGAAGATAAATGTACCATACTATATTATTCCTTCAATATTCCACGAGCGAATCATTGCCCTGAATCTTCGGGAGATTTAATCTTGACAAAATCAACATCTTATTTATTCAAAATTCTTTCCAAGATAGCCTAATGCCAGGCATTCCACCTGCTAAACTATAAGCGCGCGAAGTCACAAAATGCACATTTTCCTTAATATTTACAGACTTTGACAAACTAATATAAGACAAAATATTTAGAAAACATTGTAATTAACGGGATGGTATACGTTTCGTTACGATATTTTTGATTTCATAATCTAAATTTTTGTATTAAAAACCTCTACATTTTTCCGTATTTTTTGCGCTCAAAATACCTTTATTGTTATAAGGCTGTCAGAATATCGAACTCCTTTAAAACACGAAATTATCTGAGAAAAAAATTGCAAAAAATTTTGAAAAACTTTGGTTCGAACCTTTCCAAAAATTCATTTTTAGTGCCTGTATTAAAAAACTTGTGGATTTTTGAAAAACTATTATTAGAGGTACTTTGAAGCTTGTGTGTTAACAAGTTTTCATTTGTTAAACAATGAAATACATCTGCAAAGTAAATTATAACGACATAAGAGATGTAAAAAGAGTATTTGTGTAATTTTCGACAAAATCAAAAGATTATATCAAAATGGCGTTTCTGTAATATTAATTAGTATGTTACAAAGTTTAAAGAAAACTAGTGGTGTTAAAATAGCAAGTACTTTCTCGCCCGTAATTTCATGCAAAATTACACGAAAAGTACTCACATTTTCGAAAAATTCTACATGACTTAAATTCTACATGATTATTCCAAAATCAATCTTTAAGGAACAGATTTCATGGAGGTAAAAATCTCTATCTTCATAATTGTCGTTGTCGTAAGACGTCAAAAAATTTGAACTTTGCAATTTTCTAAAAATCAGGATTTTCAACGAACATGGTTTCTGTATCATTTTCTTAAATGTCCTTTACACAATCCAAAAATGAAAATTAATCAAAAGCGATAGAGCTGTTTCTTAAAAAATGTTGAAAATGTCCAAGGGACTTCATGTTCATGTAAAGTACCCCCCAAAATTAAAATAACGGTTGTAAATTCAAGGGATCGCGACTTCAGCCAGATTCATTGGGGAATATCAAGTTTGGAAAAAATAGGCTAAATGGTTTAGACGAACGTTTCAGCCGTTGCTTAGACCAACAGACGTTTTGCCGTCAATCGATTTTCTGGTATCAAGGACCTACAAAACTTGGATTCTGGCTACACAACCTGCTAGAGGATTTCCCCCTAAATTTAGGGTAACGAAAAACTGAATTTATTCACTCTTTCATTACCAGGGCCGGCAGGGTTTCTGTCAAAAAATAGACAACGAATCTCTCTACTCTGTAGCGAGAAAGTAAAAATTGTCACTGTTTTGAGAAAATCTTGTTTTTAATATTGCCTATATTTTACTTAGAATTGCGCGAAATCTACTAATAATACTTGTAAAAAATGTGTTGTTCATTAAAGAACTATTTGTGGATAAAAATCTAATTTGAAGAAAATATCTTCAATATTGTAGTTGTACGAGAGGATGAAATGAATGTCAATTTTTAACAATTTTCAAAATATCAGGGTTAACAGTGGAAATGGGACCTGCGGCATATATACAGTGTATTTCACTCTATTCTTACAATACATATAAAGAAATAATTTAGGGCCATTGTTGAGAAAATGTTGGAAATGTTCCAGTTGCTCACAAAGTTATGTCGTACTCACAAAGTTTAATGAATTGTTTCCAAAATCGAATGGGTTGAAGTCGGGCCAGATCGATCAGGCAATATTCAATTTAGAAAAAACCCTCTGAATAGTTTAGGTGTAAGTGTTGTTCACAGACGGACAGTCAATAGGACGTTCAAATGGACGAACGTTTAATAGTAGTTTATGTAATTAGTTAATAATGTGTGAATACTTTATTGCATGAGTACATGTTTTGAAATCGACGGACGTTATGAGCGAGTTTTCAAATTTGTACGAATGCAATAAAGCAACATTTTAAACGAGTTGCATACGCATTTTTTTGTATTGTAAATTTGTAAGAGAATTGAACTTAATTTTGCGAAACAACTTTCTTGTGACGTCTCGGATATTTGACATCTGTGCGAGAAAACGGTGGTCGTCTGTTCCGTTCACCTCTACCTCCCCCGATTCTCTTGCTCCGATTGGTTGACTGTGTGATGACGCAACCATACAGCAGTAAAATCTAATAGTCATCATTTATGCCGTAAAATGCCGAATTATGAACGATTTCTTGCAACAGAAAAGGACGTTTATAATGCTGGGAAAAAGTTCGGGTATTTAGGATCTACAAAACGGGAATTGTCTTTGATGTGTATTAGATAAAGTGGATCTACAAAGGGGAACAAGAGAAGTCCTCTTTTTATGGTATCAGGGAGTCACAAAAAGAGTTTTTGTGAAAAAATGGTCACTTTTAGACATAGTATTTCAGATCTTTCTCTAGACTTCATGTATTATTCTCGTGTGCATACGTATTCGAGAAAGTAAGTATAATGTTCCTTTAAAATAATGTTAAAATGCGTACCTTCCAATAGCGACCAGAGGTGCATTAACGCATCAAAGAAAATCTTTTTGGAAAATAATGTAAATATTAATACATTTTTCTGTTTGCTAGTATTTTCCCGCCAACATATTTCATTGTGTATTTTTAAGTTGCTTATTAATTATTAGTGTAAGTGTTTTATAGACCTTGCAATAAAGCCCAGTTTTCAATCGTACTTTAAACTAAATTCAAAAATGTATACTTTTTTATTGGGTCTGTCTAGAAAAAATCTGCTTTGTCACCGAAGAATTTTTCTTTCTTCTTTAGAATAGTGTGAACTGTGATCCACCATTTTTGTTTACTAGCTTACGAAACCCAACATTCTTGGATATTTTTTATCACAATCATCTATTGGAAAGCTGGCGTATTGGCGTTTTTCGGGCTAAGCACAAAGATGTATCGCACTATCACCGAGAACAGGTTATAGTGTGATACCATGATTAGGAGAAAAGGATGAAGTATAATCAAATTTTCAATTTTCATTGAAGATATATTTTAATCTGTTAATATCTGACTGAAGTGCCTGGCGTTGCCTGGGTATTCATTTATCGCCAACATCTATTAGACTGGAAAATAAAAACATTTTTTCATTCACTATCTGCCTACTTCTAGGCACCTTAGTGATCCCCGCCTCTCCTCGACGCAGTTTACTTTCTCGCTACTGCTTACGCACTGTAGAGGAAGTTATATAATGCTGTGGGGGAAAACGGTGAATTTTCAGCAGAAAAACTCTTATTGCCGAGCACTGGTAACAAAAAGGTGGATAGTTGCTAAATATAGAAAAAATCCTGTAACATGTGATATATCCAGAATCCATGTTTTGTGGGTAATTGATACTGAAAAATTGATTGACGGCAAAACGTCAGTTCGTCTGTCTCTCCATCCGTTCGTCTGTCTGTGTGTCAATTCAGCCGATTTTCTCCAAAACTGATATTCCACAATCGATCTGGCTGATGTCGTGGCTCCTTGAATTTGGAACCGATATTTAATTGGGGAGGGGGTACTTTAATTCAAGATCCTGGGACTTTTGCAAAATTTTCAAGAAAAGGTGCGTAATTGTTTTTTAAATTTTGTCGTTGGATAGTGTGAAGGACATTTAAAAGAACGGTAAAGGTCTCATTTTCGTTAAAATCACTCATTTTCCGAAAATTACAAAAAAATAATTTTTTTCTACGTCTTTCTACAACTACATTTGTGAATAAATTTTTTTCTTGATGAAATGTTTTCATCAAAAACCAATCTTCAAAAAGGACAAGTTCAGTGTTTTGAAAATGTAAGTATATTTTGGGTAATTGGCGTGACACGTAGTCGCCTGCTTCGAATTTCCCGCGTTTCGTGAACGTAATTTGAGAAAGGTTGGAGGAAGTTGGTTGTTGCTAAGTTAGAATTTGTAAATTATTTCGTATTTATTTGTTTGTTTCTTACATTCTCACATTTGATACATGTTTACAAATTAATCTTTTAGAAATTATTACAATTATTTATTTCTTAATCCTCATTTTTTATCGGCGTTGCGAGGAATGTATTTGTATTCTCACTGTACTGATTATTGTCACTGATCTTTCAAGCAATCCGGAAACCTTAATTGATATGCACTCAATGAGATTTCTCTGTTAAAATTACAATTTAAATGTAACATGAAAGAAAACAATTATATAAAACCTGAGTACCGCAAAATTGAACAAACGTACAATTAGGCTTCACTTATTCCTGTGAATTCTGTCTCTTTTTTTGAGAAATTATTTAGTTGTACGAAACGCAGTTTTAACTGTCAAATTTTTATTGATATTTGTTTGAAAATATTCATTTGTCGTATCGAATGTTCGACGATTTGTAACGAGTTTTACAAAAAATTATGATTGAGATGTGTTAACTCAGACGGAATTTGCGGTAAAAATAGTATTACGTACCCGTTACTAAGGGCAAGAATGTATGTGCTGTTTTCGCACCACTAGTTTCTTTAAGCTTTTCTTAGGGATATTGGTAATGTACTGAATAAGTGATATTAACACAATTTTGATGTATAATTTTGACTTTTCCAAAATTACACGAATGGATTTTTTGATTTATCTTTCACGTGTTTTTTATTTAAATTACGGCGTGTTTATGCATTGTTATATTTGTGAGTGCAACTACTTCGAATGATTTCTTATGAAGGATCTTGATAACTCGAATGTGAAAATGAACTCAAATTTGCCCATTTTCAGATACGCTCAAACAGCATTTTATCAAAAACGGCTCTGAAGTTTTCATTGTTAATTTACAAAGATTTTAGCATCTTTTATTGTTCACTAATTTTCTTAAAGTCATATTTCAATTCTACAATTTGGGCACCGAAAAATTTTGGAAATGGGAAAACACATTTTAGGTGCCTATGAATATCAGCTGGGAGAAAGTGAGGCGATACAGAAAACTAAGACCAAACTCAACAGATTGTGAAGGAACAAATAAGAAAAAATCTGTGCCATTCTGTAGAACCACTAGTTAAATTTGTGGGTTCCTCTAAAACAAAGATGAATTGATGTTGATAGAAGGCCATGAATTATTGAAAAAATATTAGATTATTAAAAGAATATCTTGAACAAGAATACGGGAGAAGAATGTGTTGCTTTAGTGAAGTAGTATTTCGACGTATAAAGCATTAAATACTTCATCTGTCGCATCCGTAAATAATCACTTTCCTTACGAAACTGATTATGACTTGAATAGAGGACCATGAATTATTAGAAAAACCACGGCCTAGTATTTATTACGAAACTAATCTTTGTTTTATAAAGTTGGACTTTAGCTGATCTAGATGGATAATATAAGATTAAAAAAAAAGATTATCCAAATTGAAGCATTGTACTTGCCGGGACATGGGTAGAGAGAGAGTGCTCAGTACGTGAGAAGCCTTCACCCCTTGCGTCGAGGGAACAGGCGAGCGGGGGCGCGCGCACTCAGTGGAAGCGCCGATAGCGCACCCTCGCGCGCGGCCCCCGCACAATTACACGTCTCTCGCGAGGAAGAATATTGTTTTCTGAATTGACACCCTCTGATAACCTCCTCCGCCTCCTCAAGCATTAATCCCCGCCACAGCTTCACCCGATGAACACGGAGGGAATCTAACTTTTGTACTTACTGCATCATTGAACGTGTGGGATAGACGTGTGTGTGTTTTCGCCGGCAGAAGTTGTAGGATATATCTATTTTTAAAGAAAATATTAAAGCTATAGACTTTATCGTACTTTTTGTGACAATGATGTAAAATCATAATAATTGAATTGCAGTTTACATACTTTGAATATTTTCATCCATATCTTGCAAAAATATTTTCTCCAAAAACCTTGAAGCAGCAAACAATTTTATCAGTTTTCTAACAAATTTGAAGATCTATTTCTTAATGAAATTTGGTCTTATTTGCAGCACAGGCGAGCCAATATTCGCCCTTATATGCCCTGAATCAATATACTCGTATTTGAGTAACGGTCTAAGGAATGTGTTGCCAAAATAAAGTAGTTCAGTCAAAGCTTATTCAGCTTTAAATACTTTCTTGCGCATCCATAAATAATAATTTTTCTTTGCATTCACTGTTCACAAAATGTTGTAGGAGACAATTTAAATCACGACATTTTTACGTAACGCGATGATTATCCTTTTGTTACTGTAATACTGATATTTTACATGTTTTTGAGCAGAAATAAATATGTATTTTCACATTTTTCTATTTTTGGATCTGTAAAAATTTAATAGAAATGCGGACTTTGAAATGTCCTAGAATATCAATATCTTCATTAACATGATAATATCTTCTTAGTTTGACTGTTAATAAATATGTGAGATATTTTTTATAAATTTACGAAATTATACTAGCACTCCACTATTGTTTCCGCTGTTGTGTCTTGTGACGTCACTATTTACATCAAATGTGCCGACCACGGGAATAAATGAT
Source organism: Teleogryllus occipitalis (assembly GCA_011170035.1). NCBI lineage: Eukaryota > Metazoa > Arthropoda > Insecta > Orthoptera > Gryllidae > Teleogryllus > Teleogryllus occipitalis. The sequence goes on along the minus strand of BLKR01006738.1, from coordinate 24,819 downwards.
GCGGAATAAATAACAAACATTGATATTTTCCGCGGTTGTCACTAAAGTATCGAGACGAAGAACAATACCAAATCAATTTGTACAGACCCAATATTTTTGTGAAAATTTAATATCATAACATTTAAATATTAGAAATATAAAAGAATATTATTAATTCAGAACAAGAAACTATTTGAAAAGCATAATAATCTAGTTATTGTAATTATTTAATTTGGGTCTAGGCTCCAAAGAACATTGGATGTGACACAATATCATTTAGATGCGACATATATAATCCCTGTGCTTGTTGCATCAAAACTTACTCCAATTTAGAGCAGCATTCAAATCCATTTGCCTCAGTTTACGATCCTGTTTTCAAGTGCGAATTTCGCATAGTGATCATAGACATGTGCATTGTCTACGGTGACACAGATTACCTTTCGAAGAAATTTTACGAATACCTTGCGATTAGAAAGTTGTATAGACGTAAGTTTGATCCTCATGACCGTACACAGACAGAAGAATTTACACTTATCAACAGGCGGAGGGACGCTACCTCACTGCCCTCTACCCCTGCCCACTCTTAGTCCCCTTTTCGGCCGGCTCCCGACAGCCACCGCCACCGCCACCGCCGCCGTCGCCGTCCGCACGTTGCCCGCAGCCCTCCCGTATTGATTTATTGAGCGTTTTCAAATTTATTTCCGATTACCATACAAGACGAGCAGAAAGGCCCACCGCCACCCTGCGGCCTCTCGCTTCCGCCACTCACGCCTTCTGTGGAGCCCCCCCCCCTTCACCCTCGCAACCCCTTGCAACCCCTCCCTACTCCCCGTTTCATTCGTGCCCAGATGTTAATATTTTCTCTGGAATTTGGAAGACGGAAGCGAAAACTGACAGAAACAGTCTATAGGGAAAGTTTAGAAAGACTTGGTGAAAATAATGAATATAAACAGATCTGGAAAAGAAAATGAGCAAACATTCAACAACAGAAATGTAATGATTTAAGAAATAAAATTTGTATTGGTTTTATTAAAATTTGGCAATAAATGATTCATTTATTGTAGAGAAGTAGCGTAATTATTTAAATTTATTTTTATTACTCATATGAATGTACATTGCATTTTACTCGTTTAATATATTTTTAAATTGAGAGGTTTTTGAATTTAATATCTCGTTTTCTGCAGAAAGTAGTAATGAGCGAGTTGTATCTCTTCGTTATTTCAATATCAATAATCTACTCTTAACAGCATGAGGGCGTAGAGGGGATTATACGAGGCTTAGGTTCGAGTACTGGATGCAGCACAAAATGAAAAATAAAAATAGCAATGATATCTGCGTGCTTTGCGGCGTTGAAGGCTTAAAACACATCCACTTAAATGGCTGTGCCACTGAAATATGGAGAGGAAAATGGCTGGCAATGGCCAACTATGCGTATTACTGCTTCATACAAATGTAACTCTTACTTGGCGTGTGCGATATGTAAGTGGATAGACCAGTTTGCGGACTCGTCTTGTCTGTGGCACTGTTTTGTTTCGATGATGATGTCGCTAAAGTATGAAAGGAAAAAAACTCCAAACTTCTGCGTCTGATTGTAATAGGTTTTATAATGCGTTCAGTACACTTGTGTGTATTTGTCTTTTGACGGCAAGTTTTCCCTCCAGAAATATTTATCTCTACCTTGGATCAATACAATGAAGAGACTATCCGATGTGAAAATCAAGTTACAACGGATTAAAATTTTGTATGAAATAGGTTTTGTAATTTTAGCCTTTGTATTATTGTATCAGGCAGGGATATTTTGTATTATGTGATATCTGTCATTTCGTAGAATTGTTTTAAAGAAAATTATTAACTATAAATAACTGCAATTGTTAAAATATTCATGTTGTAAAACAAGAATCAGAAGGAAAGGTATTGATGTAATTAATAACATTCATATCTCATTTCATCTGTAAAGACGATCAGTAAAGTGTACTCCATTTCTCGAAAATATTGTGTTAGTAACTGTGATGCCAACGAGAATGGAAGCACATGAGAACTATAATATTCAGAATTTCATAAGCGAGAATAGGGGGATACCGTTTATTAGAAGACACGCCTCGCAATGCATCACCAACACCCTCCAAAGTCCTATTCCTTCGGCCCCGGAGATTTGAGCGCCGCCGTCCATGAAATCGCCGTATTGGTCGTCTCGTGACAAATTCGGGCCCCCTGCGGGTTCGCCTGCAAGGCGCAGAGAGGCGGGGAAGCAAAAGGGAAGGTGCCTGATGAAGCGGAAGGCGCCATTATGCAAATGCAGAGCGCGCCGCCGGCCACGACTCTTTGGGACTGCGGGTGACTCCTCCCTCACACCCACCCACGTCACCCGCAACGCCCCCGCGCCGCCCCCGCGCCGTCGCCGCCAGGGCAGACAGTGCCCTCCCCCTTGGAATCGTGACGTCCATCACCCGCGCACAGCCTGCTGCCACGCAGCCCTCGAGTCATCGTCGCCCCGTTGCCTTGACAATCCACCACTCCACAGCCCACGCCAAACGACAGTGTTTCTCTGCTCAGCCTACCACACATCACTAGCTCTCCATTTCGGTTCGTGGTCCCCAGCCACCTTACCATTTCAGTCCATCGCCTGCCTTACCGCCCCACTACTACCTTAGCCACCCACCAACTCGCCAATTCTCCACTACACTTCATATCCGGCTCACCGTCTGAATCCCCCCCTCCCCACCTCTCCACCCGCTTCGTGACTCTGCGTCGTCCCACACCTCTCACCCACACAACCTGAAGTTCTCGCCTCTCAGGTGACTCCACCCACAATTGTACTCTGCCATCACCTGTCTCCTTCCCTTCTTTCTTCCCTCCCCGCCTCCCACCGCCCCACCCAGGTCGGCGTGCCCGCTTCAACCCGGCACGGCGGGGCGGCGTGTCGGCCGTTCCGCGCGATTGGCGCGCTGACGGATCTGCGCCGCAGCTGCTCGCCCGCATGCCCCTGCCCCCGCCCCCGCCCCGCCCCCGCCCCCGCCCCCGCCCCCGCCTGCAGCGCAATCTCTCCCGTGGAGCGACCGCTCGCCGGCGCCCACCAACTAATTCTTACGCCCGCGCGGTTCTTAATATACATCTCCTGCGCCTTTCCGCGCCACTTGACGCTCCACGCAGGTAATTGCTTGAAATATCGGTGGGCGTGGCACTGTTGGATCTAGAATGGTGCGATCTAGATTCGAATATCCCGATCAACGTATTCTTGAATTATTATTATTATTATTATTATTATTATTATTATTATTATTATTATTATTATTTGATATGCAATTGAAGGGCTCAGTTGAACAAGGGGCTATTCCACACAGACATAGTTCTGAGATAATATGGGTTTTACCTGAACGTCTCTCATATATCTCAATATATTTTTTAAACTTTTAGACAAAGTATATCTGCATATGTCCATACTGGGTTTAAATAACATATTACACTAAAATAAAAATATATGAACTTTTGAATAATGCTAATAACTCAATTTCACCAAAAATGTAGGATAGCCTCTTGTTCTACTGGCTCCTTCAATTTTAGAACATATTTTTATCATACACAATTTATTTCAATGCACGCGTTGGTTTCTTTGAGACATCGAGTGCGAGACAATTATCTTTTTCTGTCTGAAATATAAGTTTGCTAGGAAGTTTCTTTTAGTAGTTTTCTTCAAAATTTCTTACGGAGTTTCACAGTCGATATACTGTGAAACTCAGATGAAATATATTCGGTGTGACTAATTTATTCGTAAACTCTTCTTAAAGTATTGTCACTGCATCACTGCTTTCACCAAGAAATAAGCAAGGCGTTTTCTATTATACTAAGTAGGGAATTTATTGGTTAAGATAAAGTATTTTTGTGTAACTACTTCAAATGCAGGAAAAACTAAGAGATGAAAACTAGTGTTATAAGCACGCAACATGAAATAATCTTCATATCCTTAGTGAAGATAATTCGTTTTCTTTAAAAATTAATGCACATTGATGATTTTATATGGATATCTTTAAAATGATCATGTTTTAGTTCTAGAAATAATTAATGACAAAAAGCATTGTATGTATGACACACGGCTGAAGTTAAGTTCTTTCATGAAATTTTTCTGATCTTAATACTAACGAACATGAAACAATGTTTCTGGGGTTTTCTAATTTTCGCATAGAGAATATGTAGAACTTTTCTAACTTTGCTACAGCGATATTACACCCATAACTACCTATTTGGCGTGCATCCTTGCTGCACGAAATTTTAAGATATGTTCAAACTTTGCAAGAATTTTTCAACTATATTGGTTCTTGTGTTTTGAATGTTTTCTTCAATTGTCTTTAAATTATGGTATGCACTTTTTTTCGAAAACTGAGTAATTGTTAAGTAGTGACACTAAAAGGAGGAAAAGTTTCGGTTTGCCGTGCTTTGCCACTGGATTTAGACAACGCTTCTAAACAATGAAAATGTTGGGGCAGAAAAATACCTTATTCTTGTGTATTTCAACCTGTTGAATTCAAAAATCACCATAAAAATGACCAATTATCTCTTACTTTGGAGATACAGTGATATGGCAGTTTTTAGAGTCTACGATTTCAGATGGACGAAATTTGGTTTTTGAGAGTTGTTACCCCTTGTTAATTGATGAAACATTAAGTTTTCTGCCTGATTATCGTTTATAAAAACAATTACTACTGCAGTTACCAAAAGTTCTATATTGTTTCTATGATAATTTGGGCATGATTTCTGTTTCTTCGAGTGATTTTTACGTGTGTACAATTTGTTAAATCTAAATGCCACGTAAATGTGTAAATTCGGTGAATAATTTTTGTTATATCTGTGGTGAAATTACATTTTCAATATAGAAACGCAAACTCATATCCCTTGAGATGACTGCCTATCATCATTATTTTCATATGAAGGAAGGGGACCAGGACAAGTCATTGGTTCTCTACGTTGCAACTCTTGTATGCTCAGCACAAGTGGAAAATCTGTGGCGATCGAAAATATCTGTTACTTCTGTTTTTCATGTATGTGAGCAGGGGAAAGCAGAGGTAGGAAATGGCATCACATTCAAGCAGATTGGCAAGCAAGAAATCTTAACTACGATATTAGTATTGCCATACATACTTTTCACCACTTGCACTAGATGACTTGCGTACCCTTCTTCCTTCATAATGCTCCATAATTTACATCGCTTGACATTATCAAAAGCCTTATCAATATCCACGAAAGCTAAGTGTGTTTTTCTATTAAACTCCACTCGTTTCTCAATTATTTGTTTTAATGTAAATATGTCATCTATTGTTGAGCGACCTTTTCTAAACCCCTGTTGTTCCTGAGGTAGAGTGCAGTCTGCAATTGGAGCGATTCTGTTATTCACAATTTTTGCATATACTTTATAACACGTGTTAAGTGGACAAATACCCCTATAGTTGTGATATTTACTTCGATCTCTTTTTTTAAAACATGGAGTAATTAACGAATCTAACCATTCATCTGGTATTGTACATCTTTGCCAGCATTCATTCATTAGGTGGAGCAGTTGAAATTTCAGTAACATAACTCCATATTTCATTAATTCTACGTTAACCCCATCACAACCACAGGATTTCCTATTTTTTGGAGATTTTAATGCATTATCAACCTCTTTCATATGTAACATATCTACATTTCTTTTTGTTCCTTTTTCTTCATCCGGCGTATAAAGTTTCCGGGAAGAGGATTATAAATAAAGGAGTAAGGCATGGAGACAGTCTTTCTCCAACACTCTTTAATATATATCTGGGATACATAACTAAAAGGTGGAAGAACGTGGTACCTTCAGGTATTTACCTGGGCAACAATACATTTGTAAATACGCTTTTATGCTGACGCGAAGATAATTTGCAAAGATCTATTTACCAACTGTAAGAAAACGAAGATAATTTGCGAAGATCTATTTACCAACTGGAGCAAATTTTTATGGAGTACAATCTGATAGTATCAGTTAATAAAACCAAAGTAATGGCTTTTAAAGGAAAAGAGTCAGTAAGGACAAAGATTGTGCTTAAAAATATGGTTTTATAACAAGTGACGCATTTTAGCTACCTAGAGTGTGAAATTACATATGGAAGAGAGAGGGAAGTCACCAGCAAGATTCATAAATTTCAAGCAGTTTGTGAAACTGTAAGTAGAACGTTTAAAAAGAAAGCCCGAAAACAAACCCAATTAAAATTTTATGATATGAAATGAATATGATATGAAATATGATGATATGAATATGATGATATGAATATGATCTGAAAATTTTATGATCCCTCCCAGATTTACTGTATGGATGTGAAACTTGGGTTCAAAAAAAAGAAGATTTTAGGAGGATTGAATCAGCAGAAATGCGATTTTTGAGAGGAGTAAGGGGCTGTACATTAAGAGATCAAATAAAGAGTGAAAAAATAAGAGAAGAACTGGGGCGGAAAGAAACAGTACATGAAAAAATTAAGAAGTACAGACAGCAATGGGTGACACATATTGGAAATATGCCGCAAGACAGACTTTCAGTGCAAGCCCTGAATTACAAGCATAGAGGAAAGAGAAACATTGGAAGGCCAAGAATGAGATGGAAAGAGGCAGGAACAGGCAATATGCCTAATCCGTAAAGGGAGAGGATGATGATGAAATCTATTAGCCTAATCCAGCGATAAAAATGGCGTTGTCGATGCTCTTGTAGACCCAAAATAGTATGCTCTTCTTTCACCCCTACATATAAAGCTGAAATTGATGAAAAATTTTTTCAAAGTTCTGAACCAAGAAATACTGGCCTTTAGGTACTTCTTCTTCTTCTTCTTCTTCTTCTCCTTCTCCTTCTCCTTCTTCTTCACTATCAAGGATTAGGCTAATATTCTGTTCCATCTTCACTCCGACCATCTTTTCCTTGAACGTCCTTCCGTATTTCTCTTCTTCATAAAGGTTTATAAGATAATAATGTTTTTGTTATTCTTGTATTATTCATTTTATGTATATGTTGTATCCAGCGTTGTTTATTTTCTTTAATACGGTCATTCATGGAAAATATGTTTAGATCAGATCCAATCCCCTCATTTCTTGTTTGATTTAATATCGAGCAACCTTTCACTCTCCTGAGGAATTTTATCTCTGCTGTGTGTATTCGTTGTTGCTCTTTTGCTGTTAGACTCCATGATTCGCTTCCGTATGTTAGCATAGGTGCTGCCATTACTTTATAAAATTTCATTCTAGTTTCTTTCATTGTTTTATTTTTTAAATTTCTGTGAATAGTTGCACACATCATTTGATATTTATTTAGCTTATTTTGCATATAATTTTCCCTTTCATAGCTGATGTCGCAACCCAAGAAATTAAAATGTGGCACCTGTTCCATTATCTGCTCGTTTATATAACAATTTTGGAGCGAATAGGGTATTTCGCTTGAAAAGCCATAACTTTTGTCTTTTTAACAGGTATTTTAAAATCATAGTGCTCGCATATCTGGTTTAAGCGGAATATAGATTTTTGCAGATCATTTTCTGTTTTCAGTATAATTATTTGATCATCTGCAAACATTAAAGTATTAATGCATTTATTTTGGGGATGTAGCTTTATTCCCGGATTTATTTCATTTTTCCATTGTCTTTAGATGACGTCTGTATATACCTTAAATAGAGTAGGAAATAATGTGCACCCTTGTCTCATTTCTTTATTTATTTTCATTACATACGTTTTTATTGACAATCAAGCTAAATGGGGTGCCATTCGATGCGTAACTGTGTCCTGTTGGGAAACTGATCATTGTTTTAAGGATTCATTCAGAGGATGATAAAAGGTTTCTCTGAAAACGTGATTTTTAGCTACTAAAACGTGTTCTAGGTGACGTACGGCACCTACAGAGGTGATCAATATTTCATTCAATTTCTCTCGACTACCTAATTTGATTGAAATAATTTTCAACCAGTTCCCTCTAGGATATTCTGAAAGAATTCTAGAGAATTACTCGTTTTTGATGGTCAGAATGTATCTACGTGTACCTTGGTGAAACGCGGTGAATTACTACACTATCATTCCAGTCTCTAGATCCGTTACGACTTCATACATCACATTGATAATAATTATACAAATATAATTTTGTAATGAAACAAAAATTGAAACACCTAGTTTGGGTAGAGAATACATGCTACAGAAATGATATTGTGAAGTATTTTAATCGATACTTTTTCGTATAACTTTGTACGAGCGAAAATGACGTGCGGGGCAATGGTAATATGTTTATAATTTATTTTTATGATGAACTTGCAAATAAAACTTTCTAACTTGAAAATTCCCGCTGGAGGCGCCTCGCTAAGCCAACATTCAATATTACTGAACCCCATTAGTAATTAAACCCGACCTAACAGCCATGTTTGTTAAATAATCTCAAATTTCGTCCTAAATAAAGGGTTTTACTAACGTCTCCCGTATTATTTCAGTAGTATACGTTACTTTTGCGGCTCTCACACGCCACCAATCTTTATAAATGAGGTCTCTAAATTTCACGAAGCCGTCACCAATTGCACTTTGACTATAAAAATATGGAGAATATGTTTGAAACAAAAAACGCATCTAACTATTCATGTCAAATGCAACCCGCAACACTCGGTCGCATTCTTTAACCTGAATTGTTAAATAAAAAAAGCGTTATAGGCCTTAAAAACTAAAAGTTTGAGGTCAAAGGCCTCAACTAAGTTTAAACAGACAGAATAAGATCTTCTTGAACATTCTATTGCAGTTTTGCTAGTTCGACGCTTCTCTATTCTACCACACCTGTCCAGAACCTGTCAATCAATCAATCAATCACATAGAGTTACAGATACTACATCTGTAACTCTATGTGATTGGTTTTTTTCGTGTTTCCGGGAGCGTCAACGGCTTTGCTCATTAGTCCCGTAAGTGTAGTGCATCTCTCTCTCTCTCTCTCTCTCTCTCTCTCTCTCTCTATATATATATATATATATATATATATATATATATATATATATATATATATATATATATCACGGGAGATGGCAGTGATCTTCCCCCCGCTGGATGGCGAAATCCGGCGCCGACCTACCGTCGGCTAGCGGCGTTTCTCCCGAACCAGGACTCTCCCACCAGCTGGGCACCGCCCCAGTCGGGACAAGCTCTAAGCTAAGTGGTAGTGTAGTGCATGCGTAAGTGTGTGTAAAGGGAGAGGATAGGACAAGGAAGAGGAAGGAAATATCGCGCGCGGTCCGTAGCCCGTTTTGGTAGGGTACTGCTCCGGCATTCGCCTGGTGTTGATCGGAGAAACCACGGAAAACTACCGATCAGAGCAGCCAGCCGCTAGAATTCTCCTCCAGACAGCGACTGAATTAGGCCTAGCTGAAAAGCTAGTGTCGAAAATCCTGCCGCCGTCAGGACTCGAACCTAGGCGCTGCAGTGACATCAGTTGATGCACTGAGGTACCGCTCCCGGTGTAACTGTATGTGAAAATAAACTAATTACTTGATATTCTACGCGACTGAATTACACGGGTGAACCTCCTTGCTCGGTAATAAAGTTAAATAAGAATAGTTTGTATTGACAAGGGTGAATTATATTACTATCCATTACAAGGAGACATACAGAACCAGTGACACAGGATAGGAGGGTCTTGAAGAAAAATACATATTACAGGCATACATTACATTATAGAAATGGAAAAATTGGGAAGGAGTTGGGTTTTATTATGCGAGAGTTCTCGCACGGGTACGCTATTAGTACTTATTTCGAAAATAACTATTCCGCAACCCATTTAACAGGGTTTCCATCGGCGTGGACGTCCAGTGCAGGGGTGGGGGTGGGGGTGGGGGTGGGGTAGGTGACCGTGCGTCGCGTGCACCTGGGGGGGGGGGAGCGGCGACGGGCGACGGATGCGCGGGGCGATTGGTGGCGTGCGCCTGCGCGCGACGACCGGAAGCTCATGTGAGCGATGCGCGCGTCCTTTGTCTCCGCGCGGACGGAGGAGCAGACGCCGCTGGGCGCGACAGCCGCTGCCGCCGCCACCGGGGAGCTCCCCCGCCCCTCCACGCGCGCCCCGCCCGGCGGCCTGGAGTAGCCCCACCCGGATGGCACGTAGCTCCAGTTCGCTTTCCGCATCTACAGACAAGAAAAATACGAACACAATAATTTGTTTATTAATATACTTATTATGTCATGTGTTTCAATCCATGACCGGGAGGTCCTAGGTTCGAGTACTGACGGCGGCAGGATTTTCGACACTAGCTTTCCAGCTAGGTCGAATTCAGTCGCTGTCTGGAGGAGAATCCTAGCGACCGGCTGCTCTGATCGGTAGTTTTCCGTAGTTTCTCCGCTCAACACCAGGCGAATGCAGGGGCAGTGCCCTAACAAACGGGCCACGGACCGCGCACGATCTTTGCTTCCTCTTCCTTGTCCTATGCTCACCCCTTACACACACACCTACACTAACATGCACTACACTACCACATATGGAGACCGGTCGGTGAGTTAGAACTTGTCTCAGCTGGAGCGGTGCTCCGCTCGTGGGAGATACCTGGTTGGGCAAAACCCCGTTTGCCGACAGTAGATCGGCGTCGGATCTGGCCATCCAGCAGAGGAAGGCCATCGCCACCTTCCGAGCAAAAACATGCGCTATACGTACGATACTAATGACCATAGTAGTTGATGCGCTCGGAATCACTATCAGTCAATCAATCAATCATGTTTCAATCCACCATAGTGTATCAACCATCATTTATCTACATGAATTACACCGATAAAAATACGATATCATTAGTTGCTTGTAATGATGTTTGGCGGGCACAGAAAAACATTGAATATTATTTTGCAGAAAATCTTTAAAAATTCCCTTACGTTCGTCGAGAGAGAACGAGAGATCCTTTTCCATTGTGAGGACAAGGAAAAATACGAGGATGGAACCGGCCGACGCTTAAGTGATGTATCACGTGTATAAGACAATTGCACGGTAATAGAGGGTTAAGTCAAAATTAAGGGAAGGAAAAGCTGACATACCGACGAAAACTCATGGGATGGAATATGGTTATTACTCAAAACGATTATAAAAGCAAAACTAAAGTATAGTTTAGTGAATATTAGTGAACCAACTTTTTTTAATGCTGTTTTGTTTTTGGAAAATAAAGTATTTTTTTCTAAGGTGATTAATATTTTATCATATTTTTACCATTTTTCTCTTGTTTTTCAATTATTTTGATCTACTTAAATAGTTTTTGGTGATATAAAAACTGTAGAATAAAATCTATCTCTTACAGGTATAACACTATTCATAAACTATTAAATGCGAAACATCGAGAGCATTTAAAATGAGTTTGGGATATAATTAGTTTGTCAGATATTCCTTTTTTTTTCAGAGAAATAGTTATCATGGCAAAGTATTGATAGAATATGGAATACGATTTTTGTCATGTCAAATCCAATGTAGAATTTCTCCTGAAACTGCAACACGATAATAAAACATTTTCATTCTTAATTTTATTCCAAAAACCAAAGAAAATAACCACTAAAATAACAAATCTTTTAACCGCTATTCGTGCACTCTTGCTATTTTTGAGTCTGAAATACGATTGAAAAATATAGAAAGGGTCGTCTTCAGTTACGATGCACTTACACGACTTAACTGCGCAACTTCTCTAGTTGTGGCTTCCGGCCAGGTATAATTATCCATATTATCCAACAACTTCTTCGTACAAGGCGCATATGCTCATGTCCATACCTTATTCGTGTATCTTATCTTCCTCGTGGTGGCGTTTACATCAACGGTGTTGGGGCTCGCACGGCAGCTCATTTCCACGTGGTGCGCGAGTGCAGATGCACCGAGGCAGCACAGGCGGGGGGGGGGGGCAGGGGGCGGGGCGGGGGCCGAGCGGCGCGGGGGCGGGGGGGGCGGGGCGGGGCGGAGCGGAGCAGGTTGCGGTGCGTGGGAGTGGAGCGGGGTGCGGCGGGCAGGAGTGGGGCAGGTAGGACGGGGAGGAGGAAGGCGGGCGGCGGAGCGGGGTGGGGTACGGTGGGTGTGGCGGGGAGGGGTGCGGTGGGCAAGGCGGAACGGGGTGCGGGGGGACAGGACCGGGGCGGGGTGCGGTGCCGGTGCCGGCGCCGCAGAGTGACGAGCGCTGACGCGCGCGGGGCGTGGCGGGGCGGGGAGGGAAGGGGCGGGGCAAGCACAGGGGTTGGGACGCTGGGTGGGAGCAGCTCATCCATCTTGCAGCGGGCTAACGAAGGAACCTCCGATACGCCGCATTACAATATGAAAGAAGAAGCGCGCCCCGCGCGCTGCCGGACGTGTGTTCATAAATCTTTTATTTTCAAAGAAAACGGAATCATATTAAATTCTCGCTGCAGCCGCTGTCGGAGCCGTCGCTCGTACGGAATTTCGCGAAATTTCAAATGCGCGTTTCTCCAGCCGCAGATTTCTCCACCTAGACAGAGCTGTGAGAAGATGTCCATCTCGGGGAATCGTTTTCCAGGCAGATCCTTGAAAGGTGCAAGGAACCTGTGATGAATGATACGTTGGTGTGATAACAACACAATTCAATAAATATAATATATTACTGTGATTACAATGTTATACTTAGGGAAATCAGATTCTGAAGTTCAATTTGCAGATTATCAAAGGACTATTTACGGTTGGAACACAGAGTGTCTCCCATTTCCTCTTTCCAGGAAACCACACGAAAGATGATTATTGAAGAAAATGTGGTAAACAATTGATATTTATATCACCGTATTGTTGTCATAGCACTATCTTTCTACGTTTAAATTTAGGTAGGATCCCATCCATATATAGAATACAGAAAGACCGAAATTCACTACACAGCATTTCCTGGAACCTTGGAAAGGAAACATTTAGTAGAATAGAAATTTGTTAGTAACAGTTTTTGGCACAAATAAAATTCAAAAGTTAAAATAATATAATACGTACATACAATCAGCCTGCCTGTTTCATTAAATATAAAATTTATTTTTCATTAAAAAACCCTATCTACAAGATTCTATGTTAATTGCACAAGTAATATTGTTTTGGAAATACTTATTACATTACAATTTACAATCTCGATCTCTTAATATGCTATTTTTTAAACTTCAGAAGGAAATATTTAAAAAAAACTGTTTTCTTGTCAATTGTGTGAAGAACTAGCATTATATTTTAAAACATGATTAAGGTTCTATTGAATATTAATATGGTTGATCTGTCATTTAGTATTGCACAATTGTTAAAAATAAGAAGCATTATTTTCCACTTTATTGTAGATTTTGATAATGTAAAATATTATTAAAAACATCGGTAGTGTCTTGATTACAATTTTTAAAAAATGACATTTTTGAAATAAGTTTGTTCTCATATTGATCACAATGCTACGTTCCATCCCGTTTAAGGGAGAACAACCTTTGTTAGGAGCTATGACAAGTGCAATATCCGATACCTCTTGAATTAAACATAATTCATCAACAGATAATAAGGAAGAACTTGTTGATGCAAAACACACAGAACAGAGCAACATCTTGATGCAAACACACGTTCAGACTGAAAGAAAGCAATGTTTACTATATACAGTTCTGTTTGGATCGTCATAAATTGAAATGTGATAACGGAAAGGCAAATAACAACCCATTACAAGGAAGTGACGCGTACGTATTCAGCAAGGTACTTATTAGTTTCAGGTGAGCGATTACGGGTTTCACAGAAAACGATTGCATGAAAAGAGAAGAAATAAGTTGTTTCTGTGCATATTTCAACTTGCTTTCTTATCTCCAACGATGTTATACTTCATGATTAATAATCACGTGATACGAACTAGATATCCTGCACGTCATCTACACTTTCAAATATTCGTGTTGCGTTCGAGCTAAGTACCTCACGATAATTCTGTGCAGATTAGCTCATCCCGTCAAACAACGTAAGAAATGCAGAAAATTACCAAACATGTACAGAAATGTGTTCCACAAAAGAATTCGAGCTGTGAAATTAGGGCTAATAATGGATTTTCGATGTTCTTGCAAAATTAAATATTTGTGACAGTGAAAATTACAATAGAATTTTGACGTGCTTGGAGAATCGGGTTTGATTGGAGTAAATCTGGATAATTATAGTACATTTTTTAAAATACTCTCGGATCTTAAAACATTAAATTGAAAAAAATTCATTTAGATATTCATAGTTGAATCTAGTCGTTGACTGCGGTTATTACAGTCTATAACAGATTCCTGACAACTTAAAATGCACGTAAATTATAAAAATGAAAACTAAAGAACTAATTCAAAAAATAATAGTCATTTTGCATTGGTTTTGATATAACATTTTAAAATTGAACCTCTCATGTAATTAATATTTCTAATACAATTAGTTATAGAATGCCAAATTTTTTAATTAAATTTTTGTTGCTGTCAGTCTTTCAAAACATGAGACCACTCTGAGATTTTGAAGAATGTCCCAACTTCAGACTGAAACCATTCGCACCTATTGAAGACATTTCCTGTCAGAGCTTCCACAACGCGAGAAAATGACAGGGCACTAAACCAAGAGAACTCGACAAGCACATGTTTCATTTACAAAACTCAACAAGCGGGAGGCTTTCCTGGCGTTGTAACGTACACAATCCTTAGCTCCATCTTCTCGTTTGTTAAGAAGGAACGGTAAAGAAGGAGCGCAGAAGAAAACAGCTAACAGCTAAGAGACAATTGCATATAATGCTGAAACAAAATGTATACGATTAAAGAAATTCATATAAGGGTCGAGCGCTTGTCAAATGAAAGGATGAAATGTATGATGATTGTTGGACGAAATAACAGGTACTTGAGTGGTGAAAACACGAAATACGATAAAAACTGAGATCTAGGCTGTGGGAGCTAAATGGAAATGGAACAGTGTAAAAAAACCGTTAGAGCCAAAATATAAACAACGAAAATATATGCGCAGGTACATTAAATGCATCTTAAGAGGTGATGGATATGGAGTAGGAAATGAGATGGAGGAGGTGGAGGAGGCGGAGGAATGTAAGTAGGAGATGGAGAAAAAAAAGATATGTATGAATAAGCCAAATTGGTCACAGATGACCAGTGAGATCAGAAAAAAAGGGGGACGAAAGTAGGAGCAAGAAATGGGATGAATATAAAACATGAAACTCTTGGTGTGCATGGGTGAGAGAAGCCAGACAACAGTAAGACGAAGAGAAAGGATGCAAAGGAAGAAAACAGTGTTCTCAGGAATGAGAGGCCAAGGCGGGTGAAGTTGGCGAGGGTGCGAGGAGGCGGCGGAGGTACGAAGCGCGGGTGGTGGTATTGGTGGGAGGGGGGCGGGAGTTCCTCGGGAAAGAGTTGGCGCGTGCGCGGCGGCGGGGGCGGCGGCGGCGGCGGCGGCGGCGGCGCTCCAGAAACAATATCCGGCGCAGCACGCGCAACGCGGGGGCTGCGGCGGTGGCGGCGTCGGCGCGCCTGACAGACAGACAGGCCGGGGGCGGCGGCGCGGGCGGCGGCAGCGCGGAGCGGAGTGCGCGGACCGACAGACAGACCGACAGGCGGCGGAGGCGGCGGCAGACTTCAATTTGAGCGGCCGCCGCTGCCCCTGGCAGCCCGCCGCCCGCCGAACGCGGAGATGGATGGCGCTTCGCCTCACGTCCGGGTGCCGCCGCCGGGTGGCGGAGGGCGGCGGAGGGCGGAGCTGCCTGCGGGACAGTCTGGGGGGCCCAAGGGTGGGATAGTGGAAGTTTCGGGAATGGGCTACTAGCCACGTATCACATTTGGTTAGGATTTGCGAAGCGATGTTGCGGAATTTGGAAGTATGCTCAAAGTTTAAGACACGCGTAGTTAAAAGTTTGCCATTGGAAACAAATCACAAAAGAAATTAAACACTT
Organism: Teleogryllus occipitalis; assembly: GCA_011170035.1. Classification (NCBI taxonomy): domain Eukaryota; kingdom Metazoa; phylum Arthropoda; class Insecta; order Orthoptera; family Gryllidae; genus Teleogryllus; species Teleogryllus occipitalis. Next base: position 8,962 of record BLKR01006738.1, on the reverse strand, counting down.
GAAGTACAGTCTCTTTTGAAATTTAAAAGTAATTAAATAATAATAAAATTGATAATAATGATAATAATAATAATAATAATAATAATAATGATAATAATAATGATAATGATGATAATGATAATGATAATAATAATAATAATAATAATAATAATAATAATAAGAAGAAGAAGAAGAAGAAGAAGAAGAAGAATAAAAATAAAACGAAGTGGATCAGTGCGTACAGTCCCAACTTCGCAGTCGAGAGGTCCGGGTTCAAACAACGGGTCGGGCATGTTGACAGCACTTTTCGTCATATGGCGTATGCTGGGATGCTTAAAGAAGGCCACGATCACCTCTCATCATCCTCCTATCATCTCATATTTCGTAATTCAAGGCTTAACAACCTTGTCTTACCTAGAGATACAACCGAAAATCCCATAACGCACGTTAATCTCTCTCCTGGATAGAATATGAATGGACTTCTGAAGAGATCGTGTAGCGTGAATGAATTTTCCTTCTGCTAGTAATGGGTCTTTCTGCTAATAATAATAATAATAATAATAATAATAATAATAATAATAATAATAATAATAATAATAATAATAAATTAACCGCATATAATTAATACTCGCATTTATATACGGCTATTGTGAAAAATACGTAATCTATTGTCTTATTAAAAATACATTAAATCGTGAGAGTCCTTGAAAGAAAAGTAACCAATATACTCATTTTTGTGGCAACCAGTACACCACCTGTAGCCTACAAAGAGACATGTCGTCCAAGGCAGGGTGCACGAAAAATGCGTGAACACCCTTCAGTCGATGGCGCGGGACAGGTCATAGAAGGCGGTGGGCGCTGGTCGACGGGGGCATGGAGGGTGGAAGCGTCACTGCCTGCCCAATAATTAGATAAATACCGACGCGGTCGGGCGATTCACGTCGTTTTGCGCACCACTGCCATCGCCGAGGGGGAAGCGCCATGGGGGCAGCGCCGCACTCCCGCGCGCCCACACGCCACGGAGAGGTAGAGATAGGGAGAGAAAGACAGAGCGTAAGAGAGACACACAGAGCGTAAGAGAGACACACAGAGCGTAAGAGAGACAGACTGAGCGTCAGAGAGATAGACTGAGCGTCAGAGAGACAGACTGAGCGTCAGAGAGACAGACTGAGCGTCAGAGAGACAGACTGAGCGTCAGAGAGACAGACTGAGCGTCAGAGAGACAGACTGAGCGTCAGAGAGACAGACTGAGCGTCAGAGAGACAGACTGAGCGTCAGAGAGACAGACTGAGCGTCAGAGAGACAGACTGAGCGTCAGAGAGACAGACTGAGCGTCAGAGAGACAGACTGAGCGTCAGAGAGACAGACTGAGCGTCAGAGAGACAGACTGAGCGTCAGAGAGACAGACTGAGCGTCAGAGAGACAGACTGAGCGTCAGAGAGACAGACTGAGCGTCAGAGAGACAGACTGAGCGTCAGAGAGACAGACTGAGCGTCAGAGAGACAGACTGAGCGACAGAGAGACAGACTGAGCGTCAGAGAGACAGACTGAGCGTCAGAGAGACAGACTGAGCGTCAGAGAGACAGACTGAGCGTCAGAGAGACAGACTGAGCGTCAGAGAGACAGACTGAGCGTCAGAGAGACAGACTGAGCGTCAGAGAGACAGACAGAGCGTCAGAGAGACAGACTGAGCGTCAGAGAGACAGACT
>BLKR01006737.1:0-51027 GCA_011170035.1 Teleogryllus occipitalis | reverse complement strand
TTCTCGTCTTCACCTATTCTTTCCACCCTCATCTATTCTTTCTGCCCTTACTCATTCCTCCCGCCCACGTTTATTCCTCCCACCCTCACCTATTCTTCTCGTCTTCACCTATTCTTCCCGCACTCATCTATTCTTCCCGCCCTCATCTATTCTTCCCGCCCTCATCAATTCTTCCCGCCTTCATCTATTCTTCGCGCCCTCATCTATTCTTTTCGCCCTCATCTATTCTTTTCGCCCTCATCTATTCTTTCCACCCTCATCTATTCTTTCTGCCCTCACCTATTCCTCCCACCCACGTTTATTCCTCCCACCCTCACCTATTCTTCTCGTCTTCACCTATTCTTCCCGCCCTCATCTATTCTTCCCACCCTCATCTATTCTTCCCTCCCTCACCTATTCTTCCCGCCCTCACCTATTCTCGTCTTCACCTATTCTTGCCGCCTTCACCTATTCTTCCTGTCCTCATCTATTCTTCCCGCCTTCACCTATGCTTCTCGCCTTCATCTACTCTTCCTGCCCACATCTATTCCTCCCGCTCCACCGCTTCTTCCCACCCAGTCACGCATTTCTCAACCTAGTTCCGCTTTTCCCCGCCCTCTTTTCCTGCTTTGCATTTTATAGATCCCCATGTTTTCACTCCCCCTATGCTCTCCACCATGCTTCTCCCTGCCTCCTATCTCCCCTTCTTGTTTCTCTCCGCCTCGTCTCTCTGTCTCTGTGTATCTCTCTCTCTCTCTCTCTCTCTCTCTCTCTCTCTCTCTCTCTCTCTCTCTCTCCCTCCCTCTCGCTCTCTCCCTCCGCCTCGTTTCTCCCTGGTCTCATTTCTCCCCAGTCTCATTTCTCCCGCCTAGTTTCTCCTCACTAGTTTCTCCTCGCCTCGTTTCTCCCCGCCTAGTTTCTCCACGCCTAGTTTCTCCCCACCAGTTTCTCCCCGCCGAGTTTCTTTCCGTCTCGTTTTACCCCGCCTCGTTTCACACCGCCTCGTTTCTGCCCGTTCCCGGATCTTCTCGTTCTGCTTCGCCCTGCTCGACTCGCTCTACATCTCCCATTATCGCCAGGTTCTGCTCTGCCCCACTCCCCGCCGGGGCGCCTCTCGCAGCGTCCTGCGAGCTTCATCCCCGCGCCGCGACGTCTCGCTGTGTGCGGCCGCGGCGCGGCGCGGCGGCGGGCGCGCCGTGGGAGTCGAGCGTGTTGGCGGCCACGGCAGCTCAGCGTGACGTCACAGGGCGGCGTCACAGCGATCGCCACTCGCGGCGCGGCTGCCCCGCCAGCACACGGGGTCTTCGCCCGGCGAACAGACCTCACACACGGGATATAAAGGCAGACAAAGGATATAAAGGCAGATGAATGTTGAGAGTGGGACGTATTACAGGTGGAGAAATTAGGAGATTAAGGGTCGTATTTATTAAGCTCTGCCAGCAGAGCTCTTAGGAGCCTGCCATCTGGGAGCTGGCTAGGAGCTGAAAGGGCGACTGGAATTGGCTGGGGACCGTTCATAAATCGCAAACCGGAACACCTGCAGCCTGCTAGGCCTGGCAGGTTCCTGGCAGAGGTTTATAAATAAGAGAATCAATCAACCTGGTAATGATAGATCTTGATGCATAAATCTCTCTTAGTCCCATCGTAATCATTCGCAGAACAGATTTTCCACATCTTCCTGTACTTCCCCGGCCTTTCCCCTAGATTTGGTTGTTTTTTTCGTGGTTCCAGGCGCGTCAACTGCTTCGGTCATTAGTCCCGTAAGTGAAGTGAATGCTTTTTCTCGAGAGATGACGGTGATCTTCCCCCGCTGGATGGCGAGATCCGGCGCCGACCTACCGTCGGCTAGTGGGGTTTCCCCCTAACCAGGACTCTCCCACCAGCGAGGCACTACCCCAGCTGGGACAAGCTCTAAGCTCCCGACCGGTCTCCCGAAATATGTGGTAGTGTAGTGCATGTTAGTGTAAGAGTGTGTGTAAGGGGAGAGGAGAGAACAAGGAAGAGGAAGGAAAGACCGTGGCCTGTTTGGTAGGGTACTGCTCCCGCATTCGCCTGGTGTTGATCGGAGAAACCACGGAAAACTACCGATCAGAGCAGCGGGACGCTAGAATTCTCTTCCAGACAGCGACTGTATTCGATTTAGCTGAAAAGCTAGTGTCGAAACTCCTGCCGCCGTAAGGACTGGAACCTAGGACCTCCCGGTCAGAGGCCCTGCAGTGACATCAGTTGATGCACTGAACTACCGCTTCCAGTATTTCCCCTAGAAGTCCTTGATGTTTGCACTATGAATGATCGCCCTATCAGAAGAAAATCTCAAAAAGTCAAATAGGTGCCCGTTATAATGGGACATCTCCTTTAACTGACGAAAACTTCATAAATACCACACCAATTTCTTTTATACTTAAAGAGTGACGACAAGGGTAATGCTACAAGAAAATACGAAGAAACTATTCTATGGAGATCGGTTCTGTCATCCCTCTAATGAACGCTCCACCCCCATCTCGAAGTGTGGCTCGAAGCTGCGGAGCAACTGTCGGTCTAGGAGAGCCAGCGGTTGGCCGCTGGGTGTCTCGTTATTCCAGGAATGCGACCGCAGGATCGCCACTGATAATCTGCTCACCAGCTCATTCCATCCTCCACCCCGCTGCACTCCAACCTGCACGTAGGCAAACCTCCGTTAATTCACCGAACTCGCATGTCCACGACTGTTACGGGAATTCAACACTGTAAAATTAAAAATGACTATATTGTCGATTTCAACTCGTTTCATCCGGTGCAGCAAAAATGAATGGTTTATAATCTCGAACACAGGTATTTGTTGGCCCGTAAAGTTTTACGCTATCAAAATTTAAAACATATCAAAATGATTTTAAAAGCCAATCATTGTCACTGGAAGTTTATGGAGAAATATATGAACGTTGGATTTCCTTTCATTATAATAAATTTGACGTGAGCAACAACTCACAGGTTTCAATAAAAAGAGTTACGTTTATGCAACAAACTCCCGATAAAAAACATGCACTACACTAACGGGACCAATGACCAAAGCAGTTGACGTGCCCGGAAACTCGACAAAATCAATCAGCCAATCAACAAAAAGAAATGAAGTTTCTCCTTTAGAGTACAATAAAAATGCATTTTACCAAGATTAATGCAATAACTGCGGCTGCATTATGAGTTACGTGCGCATGACAAAGAAATATATTTTCACACACACACTAGAGAGTATCCAACCAATATTCAAATCAATTCTTCTGAATGCAGTATTACCTCTGGAAGTTGTGTAAGGGATTGCGTAATCTCGGTCGAGATTTTGGTGGACACAATTGTTTTAGGTTTACCTCTAAAATACTGTTTATACATGATGGCAATCTTACTTTGACTATACAGACTTCAGAGTGGTATTGAGGCAAATGCCTATTTAGTTCCTTTAAAATGTTGTGGAAAAGAATTGCAGGTGTTCACGAATCATGAAAAGATAGATTGATTGTCTCGTTAGCTCAGTGGGTAGAGCAAATGGGAGTTTAACAGGAGACCCGGGGTCGATTCCCGGTCGATGTGACAATTCTTTGAACAAATTTAATTTATTTATCATTTAAATTATTTTTTCCTTGATGTTTCATGTTATTTTTGAATAATTTTTACTTTACACAATTAACATTGTCTTTGTGTTCCTTTTGTGAAGTGACAGGTCTAATGTGATGCTTTTCTTTGTTTATTTTTGACACCTGTGTTGTTCGGTTTTTGTGTGACCGAATTTTGTGAGGCTCTTGTTAACCTGACATATAGTGATCGCACATTCACACATAGTTCGTGTATGTCACATTTGTGTAAAAACACATTTGCAATAGTACTGGAACATAAATTCCCCTAATATGAAATTCTCTTCTGACAAATAAGTAGTATGGTTATTTGTTTATTACGCTTCTTGCATACTGCTTGTTGTACCTTTGACATTTTAAATGTATGTATTCGTTGATTTATAGTAACATTGTTAAAAAAACGACTTCAAACCAGAGTCAAAACGACTAATTGTTAAAAGAATACATATAACATCAGTATTTTGTAAATATATAATTTTTTTACGGAAAACTTAACTTTTTAAATTTATGAATCTCTGAAACAATTATGGTGTTAATGCGTATTTTTAGTCGTAACAGTTACAATTCTGTGTTCTTGGTACTATCAGTTAAGTCAATACTGCAGAATTATATTTTGTCATTATAGGAAAACTGGTCAAATATTCATGACACAAGAATTATTTACACAGCAGATACGGAGATTAAGTATTAGACTACACACAAACACGGCTTACTGTTTTTAGGTGGGAATATTTAAAGTAAGCAGAATGATGTAACGAAAATTATGAAAGATTTATTTCAAACGCGTAGAAACCAAATTCCAAGAAACAAATGTCAACGAGAACTATACATAATGACATCTAATGACATGTATTGCCTTCAATGAATCCTACACAAGACTTCTTCTACTCCTCCTCCTTCCATAATTGGCACTGGTCCATGGCAACTACAGCGTGGCTGATAAGATTTAATGGAGACTAGGAAATTTAATATGACGAATTATGATCATAAATATGAAATATTTGGTAAGCAGTAGGAGGGATACGAAGTTACGTCAGTTAATTGATGGCAAACTTCTTCTCGTATGAAAATTTCAAAAAACTATATGAGATATCCATTTCCGAGCGAAACAAAACTGAGCTCAACAGAAAATATCTATAAAAAAATATGATGCGCACATTAGCTGTTTAAAAAAATTGAAAACCAATCTCTAGATTCACAGAATTATTTTTCATTTTTAAGTATACCAAAAAATTTACAATTTTCAATTTATGAAACAATATTGTTATTTTATAACTTTTTTGTATTTGGTCAGATGCAGATCCAGCCAATATTTTTTTGTTTAGGAGGGATATCATCGATTTTTGTTAAACAATAAACATATTTGTTATTATATTGTATATTATTTTTGTAATGTATAAATAATTTTATTCAATATTTTTTAAATAATTACATCATTTAATGTTAAATAATGTAATAAATATTTAAATCAATTTTGCCAAATAAAGGTACGTAACAAACGAAAACTCTAGGCCTTCTCAGGGGGACTATGGCTCCCATGACCCTCGCCTTGGATCCGCCACTGACCATGGCCAGATATTAAAATACTTGCGATGCTAATATCTATTATAAGTGTTGTTCCCTTTTTATAATGCACAATAGCATGTGATAATATTTCTTATAAATGCAAAAGATCATATGCTACAAACAAATGTTTACTTTATCTCTTAGTCTAATACAGGTATCTGAAATGTTTTATCATTAGACAAACTATTTACTGAATATTACCGCAGTGTTTCAAAGAAGCGGTGATAACAACATAGATGAGTTTCAAATGAAAATTGTTTTAGAAAATTCCTCATTACAGGTCTATTTATTACAAACCATATAAATATAACTTTGTAAATGGATGTATAGAGAATACTCTTTCTTTCAATTTCAAATTACGAACACAAAATGAAAATAAATATGCATCCGCTAATTTCAATCTCTAGTCCAAGTCTATTCGGTGTTAATAAAAGAAATAACTCACCTCTGCATTCGTTTTACTCAATATTTTGTCTCATGTTCAGGTTTGGCTGACGGAAAAATAAATTACATCAACAACAAAAATTAAAATGTCGTTTGAATGTTTATATTTTTTTATGAGTTTAATGTCAAAATATTTACATTGTATTGAGAGTTTAGATAGTATTAGTAAAAATTATCTTCTACACGGTTAACTGACTCACCATGATCATTCAGGGTGCACAAATATTATCATCCTCTTTAACCCTTAAAAAAGTTCACAGAGAAAGAGAGAAAACCAAGCGTCGAGTAGCAAACCCGAGGGGGAATATAGAAACTTTTGAAGTTGAGGGTGGCTTAGTGCTAAGCTTTGTTGCAAGCGGCCAAGTCTTTTATGCGTTGCTTTCTGAAGGGTGAGCAAAAGAAGGATTATGAAATCGTGTGATCTTAAGAGTAGCTTTCCTTCTCATTTCATCCACATTCATTGTTTAATTTGAAATGTAGGCGGAGTTCTCAAAAATACAAAAGGGTAAAAGGCAAATGTTGAAAATGCTTCTATCCCAAGTTGCCGCTTTGAGTGACCGCAAACTAAATAAATGAAAGGTAAAAGTGGGAAGACGAATCTTGAGGAAAGGAAAATGGAAAATTCAACAAAATTTACGAAAGAGTGTCCGCTCACAAACATCTGAGAATATTATAATTATTAACTCACATTCCAATAAAATTTAGTTTTATTTGAAGTGAAGGATCACTTTCTTTGATTAAATGACCTCGGTACAATTCGTAGAATTCCACGTACTTGGTGAATATTGTGTCAGAGGCATAATGGGAGGAAATTCTCTCATTTTTTGTTACAAGGTACAGAATACGTAACTTTTTTTAAAATATGGTTTTGACTTTTAACTGTCACGTCACGAAAATACAACACTTAAGAGCTTAACGAAATCGAGCAAATTCACTAGTAGGTCAAAAACGGTTGGCAGATATCCTTGCGGGTTTACTGAAATTTTAACAAGATGTGCTGAGAGTAGATATGTTTTATAAACTAAGTGAAGTTTGGAATCTGGAACCCTAAATAGGAAAAAATTGTAAATATTTTTTGTGATGAAGTGAGGGAGACTAGGTACTTGCAGTGGGAGCAAGGCAAGACTCATGGTGGGTCGAGGACGGGATTTAATATAATAGGCTATAATAGATTTAATATAATGTAGGCGCGCCACAGAGATAAAATTATTATGAAGAATACCTCGGCAATACGGGGTACTTCAGCTTGGGTACAAGTGAAATTGGTATTTGGAAATAATTAACGGGAAACTAAAACCAAATTGAGAACTTATCTTGGAACATCCTGTAGTTGATGTTTCGACCAATGTCTCGTCTATACCAAATGGAATGTTACTACGCGATTCTCAAATATTTCATAGAGTAAATAACATTTAATTATTATTAACAACTTAATTAGCTTGAATCATTGACATTTTTCTTCAGTTATGCTCTCGGAGGTTATAAAGTATCAGTGAGAGAAAATTTAAATGCTCGCATTTAACTTGGAATACTTACTAGCGCTAGAAATTTTAGGTGCTGCGCCTTGGTTTTTCTCTCTTTAAAATACACAGATGAGTTTGTCTTGCGAAGACAGTATGAAATAAACATTACTAAGCATGTTTTCCTTGTACTTTTTCCAAAGCACCTCTTTTAATGTCTTCACTTTTTGTATCTTGTTTTAACATTTTATGTTTATTCTTATTCATTTATTCTTGTGCTTATTCGACCAAAAAGATAAAGAAAAAGCCTATTAAGAATATTTCGATTATGTCCTATACGCTTCATAAACAAAGTCTGCACTTTTTTAACATCCATTTGAAATTAGACGAGATAGAACATACATTTTGTAGAAATTCCTGAATACGGATTGAAATTTACTGCTGTTCACACAATGATGGACATTCGTTTTACTAAGTTACTTTTTCGATAACAAGTATCTCCAAAACGTGCATTTCCGTTAAAATCTCGCTATGATTTCTTGTAGCTATCTTGTATATATCTAGTAGTGCGTTCCACCCCTCCGCCGGCTAGCTCAGAATGGGTTTTCAAGGTGGGCGCAAAATAAAAAAATACAATTAGAATAGCGGGGATCAGGGTCATGTGGGCCGTTGTGGATTGAATGCACTTACACAGAAACTCAAGTCGAATCACTTTCCACTTACTTAAGTATATTCTAATTAAATTGCTGTTACAGTAAATGAACATAAAACACTTTACATATACAAGAATTTTGTCTTGCTGAAAAAAAGAAAACAACTTACACTCTTAATAATTAACTACACTGTTTCCTTTCTCTCATTTAAATCAATTTCAAAGAATACTTAAAACTTTGCCTAATCATTCCAGTCGTAAATTTCCTAGTTGCAACTTTACAATTAGCTAAGTTTTTCTTGAAAGAAAAGATTGATTCTATTTTTCATAGAATATCGGTATAAAGAACCGGTACTAATACTTTCTTTCCGAAACAAATTATTCCTTCTAATATCTACAAATTGTTCAAGTTGGCACGACCTTACTGTGTCTTCTCACGGCGTAGAGAAATCTGCGGCGTCGACTCTTCCAATCGCTCGATGTCCTTGTCCTTGCAGCTCGGTCGGGAGCAAAGCCGCCCCTCTGCAGAACCGCACGGTCGCCCCTTTCCAGTACCGTTGTTCAACTCACGATGTGGCCTCCGTCTCGTTTTCCGTTGATACTCTTTTCGTATTCTTTTATAGAATGTAACTAGCTTTTAATTCCATATTTAAAAGAATCTACAATACGACAACTGAGTCTATTGTATAAGAAGAATAAATATAAAAATAAAAAACTCCTCGAATGTCTTGAAGATTTTTTATCGTAGATGCAGTCCTGAAGTCCGTAGCAGTACGAGGTGCCGCCTTCTCGTGATCGGTAGGTCCTCACTCTCCAGCTGTTACTTCAGAAAAGAAAAAAAACCCTTTCTTTCTCCCGACTACCGGTGTCGCATACTCTACCGAGACGCTCTCTTACGGATATAGTTCGTAGTTTCCATTTTCGGATTGTATTCATGCGCGTTGGCGCGCGTTCAAACAGCTTATCTTATTCTTGAATATTGATGTGCTCCGTTTTCCGAGACCTCGGCAAAACGGATGGTCACAGTAGATACCGTGTAGATTTCTTGTATACATCGTATAGTTTCTCTATACGATGTATACAAGAAAGTACAGGTACAGTACAAGTAGCGAAAGTACAAGAATGTACGTAGTATTGGAGTATACAAAAAAATCTGTCAGGAATTTGTTCAGTATATTAACGAGGTGGGAATAACGAGCGAGATTTAGGGAAAATGCAATAGTATTATATAAGACAGCCCAACATTAACCTTACATGTGCCACTTGTGATTACGGTAGAAAAATACTTCGTAAAAAAAAACATACGCTGGGAAATATTCATTCATTAATACTAATTGAATCTTGGCGTATCTTGTTTGCAGCAGTAATTGAGCGTGTAAACTATTAGTAAGTTTAAGGGTAAAATAAGTGGTAGTAATTCATGTATGGTTATGGCCAAAAGTTTGAAAGAAGCTTCTGTATTTAGTAGACATGCTCAGTAATAATAAAATATGTGTACTATTTATATGTCTGGGTATAAATTTCACTTACGCGTTGGTATATATTCGGGCATATTTTCATATGTTGCCACCGGGCTTTCTGTTCAAAGCTAATTCAATATATTATATTTGAGGAGCAAACACTCAAAAGGTGACACTTCACTCTTCACTCTTTTCTAATAAAATGGAAAAAAGTAGCCCAAATATTACACTTTTCAACACTGTCTTTAACTCAACGAATAGAATACAAATTGTGTATTGTAAGACAGTTTCTTTTTGGAAATAAAATTCTTGGTAAAAATAAGAGAAGAACTCAATTTTTCCCACATGGACATGTAACTTTTTGAATGTTTGCTCCTCATTTATAGTAAAAAACTGTCTAGGTCGGTAAAAAAAAAAATTCGAATCGAGAAGCAGCCCCACCGAGGCATCTCCGGGCGGAAAAGCACTTTGACGCGGGAGCGTCGAGGTGACAAAGCGGCGGCCGAGTTTTAATTCCGTTAAAGCGGTGGAATTAACGTGTTTTACGAGGAGGTCGCCGAGTTGACGACGCTCGCGACCTGACCCTCACCCTCACCCTCTCCCGCCCTGCCCTTCTCATCCCGTGGCGTTCGCCCTCCCCGGCCTCGCCGAAGCCGCCGCTCCGCGCGCGCTCTGGGAGGGAGGGAGGCACTTAGCTGATGGCGCTGCAATTAGCGCGGCTGTTGCCAGGGGGCGCTGCCTCCGACGTGGTCGTCTGCGGCGACAGCGGCGCCCGGCACTTGTTTTCTGCCGTTTCGCTACAGACGCGTGACGACGCTTTGATTTGCAAACGACGCTTTGGGTTGTCGCGACTTATCCATCGATTTGAAATAAGGACAAGGTGCTTTGTTCCACACTTAGGTACGTTTGTAGATGTATTACTCGTTTTCTTGGTAACCTTTCACCGGATTTTGTTGATTTTTTTCTAGTTCGATAGTAGATAACAGATCGTTGGTTCCATTGAAATTTTCATTAAGATTCGATTAGGCCTTCTGGGAATCGGGAGAAGTGGGGAAATCACACACAATTTCCAGCATGGAAAAATTGTGCTTGACGTCAACATCAAATTATTTTGATGTAAATAATGGTCAATTTCCCAAAATTCTGTATCTGATTTTTAGTAAAAATTAGTGGGTGTATAAGTTAGGGGAGTGTACCATGTATATACAGAATTTTTTGTTAGGTGACGCTACAAATGTTATATTTTGTACACCTCAAACGATATAAAGTTTATTATTTTTTATATATTGAACAAATTTTTCAGAAGTTTTGCACAAACTTCATTTTACATCTATTTTTTTTCAAGAATATTTCTTTAAAAATACTGTTTTATTGACCAAGCTATAAAGAAAGTACGTAGTTTGTATTATTAAATTTTGAATAATAGTTTCTGAGAAAAGGTAATTTCATTAAAAACAATTAAATTTTTACAATATTCAAATATAAAGAGTATATACATTTTACTGAAACATAATATTGCTGGGCAAATATTTCCTCATGAGAATAACGTCAGGTAAATGAAATATGAAAACAACCGAATCCTACCAAAGGTCTGAACAATGAGATAAAAAAATAATCCACGTCACGCACAATTACGAATAAGACACTTGTTTGCAAAGTCAAAAATAGAGGTATCGCTTTAGTACACTTCGGCAATTTAAATGAGTAGATAAGATATTATATATATATATATATATATATATATATATATATATATATATATATATATATATATTGTAATGATCTGTTTGTTTAAACATTCACTTATATATACTCCTTTAGAAAAAAAAACAAAAAAGAACGACAATTTGATGGTACGGCTATTCCATGACACAGCCATTCCTTAAAACCGAGAAAACGTACATATTTGTGATGAGCAAGACTTGAAGTATTTATTTAGACAAAATCAAACCAAAATGATAAATAAACATATTTCATGTCAGAGTTTCTCTCTAAACCCGAGAAATTCTACAGAAGGCGCGTGCACGGCATCGCAGAGCAGACGGAGCTGCGTGTCGGGTGTCGTCGCGGCGCAGGCGATCTGGGCGTCGCGTCGATGGATTGTCAGCTAATTAGACGCCGTGTCACGGGCTGTCGCAGGCTGTCGCAGGCTGTCGCAGGCGCGGCCAGGCGCCCGGCGCGCCGGGCTGTGACAGCTGAAGCGCACAACATGTTTCTAATTTCTGGGGTCACCGCCGCCCTCCGCCGGGTTCCGGCAAATGGTCTCTTTTCCCTGAAACGAGATGCCGTCTACACCCAATTAGTCACGCCTGTCCGACATTTCTGCCCCTGTCTATTTTTGGCACATCATTACCTGTTCGTTTTCTTTCTCTCCGCTTCCGGAGGGTTGTTTCCCTTCTGCACTTCCTCGGTTGGGTTTAGTGAGTTTCGCCTTCCCGTGTTCTCGATTAATTTTACGTACTTTACACAAGTTCATTTTTCTCTATGTACGAGTATTTTTTAGATTTTGGAAATATGTTAATTTTGATTTCGATTTTATAGCTATAAATCTTTTTGAATAAGTAATGCTTATCATCAGGAAATGAGTATTGGTCATGTACATTAAACGTTTATTATTTATCATAACGTCGGCCAATCATTTGGTATATTATTCAAGTTTTATAGTAGAAACATCCTGTAATTTTTAAAATATAAACTACCTGAACTGCATGCATTTACTCAATGGAAATACATTTCATTGTCAATGTAAATATATTTACTCAATGGAAATATATTTTAAATAATTATCTATTGTAATCACGTAAATAAATTAATGTCAGATTGACATATCACTAGAATATTAGTATATTCTAGTGATACTTTAACCTAGGGAAAACTGATATGATTGCACATTACTGAATCTTGGTTTCCTATTGTACTTTTGATTTTTTCTATGTAATGATGGTATTTTAAAAACCCATACGTTAAATAAATCATGGCCACTGTGCCGTATTAAAAAGAATGTTAAGCTCGAATACAATAGGGGGAGGAGACAAATAATATAATAACAACTTATAACGGTTTAACCGCAGCTCTTTCATAGTATTATATTAACTTTAATAGTTAAGAGACAATTCTATCAAAATATACTTTTTACTAACGAACAACTCAAAAACAAAACGATCATGAACAAAATTACCAACATAACAAAATGCACGACGGTGGCAGGATTTTCGACGCTAGCTTTTCAGCTAGGTCGAATTCAGTCGCTGTCTGGAGGAGAATTCTAGCGGCTGGCTGCTCTGATCGGTAGTTTTCCGTGGTTTCTCCGATCAACACCAGGCGAATGCCGCAGTAGTACCCTAACAAACGGGCCATGGACCGCGCGCGATCTTTCCTTCCTCTTCCTTGTCCTATCCTCTCCCCTTACACACACACACTGACACGCACAACACTACAACATATTCCGAAAGACCGGTCGGGAGCTTAGAGCTTGTCCCGGCTGGGGCGATGCCCCGCTGGTGGGAGAGTCCTGGTTAGGGTGAAACCCCACTAGCCGACGGTAGGTCGGCGCCGGATCTCGCCATCTGGTGGGGGAAGATCATCGCCATCTTCCGAGAAGAAAAACATGCACTACACTCACGAGACTAATGACCAAAGCAGTTGACGCGCCCGGAAACACGAAAAATCAATCAATCAATCAACCACAGCTCATTCATAGTATTATATTAACTTTAATATTTAAGAGACAATTCTATCAAAATATAGTTTATATTTTACTATTAACAAAACGATCATGGACAGAATTACCAACGTAACAAAAGGCAAGACGCCAGCCTGTATGGGTTTCGCGTCTTACGTTTTTCGCAATAATTTACATGGTCACAGCTGTGCAAATTTCGCCCGCGGTCATGCGCGGTCCATAGGCACTTGGCGCTTTCCGGGCCGTCCTTTTCGCTCCCCTGCCAGCCGCTGCCATTCCGCGGTCGCCCGCTGCGTCCAATTGGATTAGCGGCATGTAATGAGGTAACTAGGTTACAACTCTTGGCTATATTCTCCAAGAGAAACGGGATGTTAACAGCCGTTCTAGTGATAATTGGAGGGTCTGTCCAGTGATGAAAGCTGCTTTCAAGGCATTGTGAAAGAAGTTATGAAGTCTGACGGTTTATTCCCTCTCCCTAGAGAGTATTCTGCGCATTTGCATGAACAAAAACGAAAATGTGATTACATGCCATCACTGCGAACATACTGTTTGAGATAAATTACATGAGAACTACATATAGTCTTCTCATTGTGAACAGAAATTAATACTGTAATTGGTTTTTGGCTAGCAGCGTTTACTATTCAATATAAATCCTTTGTGTTTAGAACACAGCGATAATTGTATTTATCTGAGCCTGAGCCAAGTGCTTATGACACTAATGTGTTTTTTGCAAAAAAGTTAATAATATGATTTGGAAAGTTTCGAGTTGAATTATTAATAATAAGTTATTAGTAAATGAGAGAAAAAAGTTTACATTGTAATTTTGAAATTCACAAATATGTTTCCGAAAACAATCGAAGAAAAGAAAGAAAAAAAACGCAGCTGGCAGAGATACTGTCACATAATTTTAGTCTTTCAATTGCTTGTACATTCTTACACTGCGGTCGCTAAAACTGCTAAACTGTTGGCTTACTGCGGTTTCTTTTTTTAAAATAGTTTTTATTATCCTTGTTCGACATTATGTCTTTCAGGGGTTTTTTAATGTTACATAGTACATACACATTTTTTAACTACATTTCATCATGCATGTACAATGTTTGAAAACAATAATATTGGCCATATAAGACAATAACTAACAACTAAGGATGCCCAGGAAGGGTTCTTCAGAAATATACATACAATATTTGGATTAAAAACATTAATATTTAATTTAGAAATGTTGGAACCTGCTTTAGAGCTAATTAAGAAGGATGTAGTAGGTCTTTAGAATATCTTGATTTTATTCGTGGAAAAAGACTGACTGATTTACCAAGAGTGTACAAAAGAGTGAAAAGATGCAAAAGAAGAGTAGAAATTGGAAGGAAGTTTTAAAATGCAAGTTTTCAGAGAGGCTTCCTGCGGTGATATGTCTCAATGCCCGAACTACATAGAGCAAATAACTGCGGTCTTTGTGAAGACTCCGCGGTTCAAACTGAAATGATGATGCTCATGATGATCCTGATGACATACGAACTTGTGAACAATTAATGCTTAGCCTGGTTAGTCTCAATAAACATCAAGTCTCTGCTCTTTCTCTTATACACTTCATCTCATTCAATATTCATTTGTCAAAATACATCCATTTCCACCACTAGCATTGCTGAAATTAATTAGATCATCTAGTATAATAACTACTGATCCACAGTGTGAACATGGCATCAAGAAATATTACTAACTAGCTGAACCCGGCAGATTATGTCCTGCTCTCTCTCTCTCTCTCTCTCTCTCTCTCTCTCTCTCTCTCTCTCTCTCTCTCTCCCTTTTCACTTTCTCCTCTCTTTTGCCCCGTTCTTTCTCTCTCCCCTCATTTTCCACTTCTTTTTCCTCTTTTCTTTTCCTTTCTCTTTTTATCTCGATTTTCCCTATAAGTTTTATCTCTATTTTGCCTTTGTCTTTTATTCCTCTATTTCCCCCTCACTTTCCCCCTTCCTTCTTTCGTTCTCTCTCCTTCCCTTCCTATTTTTCACTTTCTTTTTCTCCCTCTCCCCTTTTTGCCCCTGACTTCTCCATCTCTCTCTTCCTTTCTCTCTTCTTTTCCTTCTTTCTGTTTCCCTCTCTCTTCTATTCTCCCATTCTTTCATTCTCTCTTTCATTTTCCCTTTCCATCTCTTATTTCCTTTTCTCACTTTCCCCCTAACATTTTCCTCATTCCCCCTCTCTTTTCTCCCCTCTCTCGCTTTTACCGTATTTATCTCTCTCCCTTTTTCTCTTTTCACCTCCCTCTCTCTTCCCCCTCCCTCTTTCCCCCCTCCCTCTCTCTTTCTCCCTCCCTCTCTCTTTCTGTCTCTCTATTTTTCGCCTCTCTCTTTTCCCCTCTTTCCTTTCCCTCCTCTCTCTTGTCTTCTCTTTCTTATCTCTTTCCTCTTCTCCGTTTTCCTCTTTTAATAATTTGTTAATATATTGATGATCTCTCACAGTCTTCTGTCTCAATCACTCACTCACTTTTCATATTATGAAATTTTAAAAATGTTCTGTTCGATGTTTTAAAATTTTCTGATACACAAACCTTGCCCTGACAATAACGAACACACACACACACAAACACAAAAAGAATAATCCAATTTAGTGTAGTCGTTCGAAAGTTATGCGCTTACATTTCGGCGATTCATTTTTATTTATATAGATTACCATTTATCTTGATAGCAATGAACATGTAAGTACGAGAAGTACGTTTTGGATCATACCAATGTGAAGTTGGAATAATTCAGCGGTTCCCGAATTGCAGAGTGCACAGGGTGCGTGGGCTACAGTTAGAGAATTAGGGCGCGGCAGATCGCTAGTCAAGAGTCAAAGTCAGTAAACCAGTGAAAGAAAGTGAAAGTAAGAGCAAAAGAAGAAGACACGTTTATTGAACTATTTCGGGGCGTTGGTTCCATTATGGATAAGTGTTCGGCAATTATAACCTGCTATATTACTAAACATGAACGAAACTTACGAGACTTCTACAACTTACACGTCTGGTCGCGCTTTATCAACTTTAATTTTGTTGAAAAGTAAGTAACGAAGAAAACTAAATGAAGAAAGTGACTTGTTGAATTTCTGTCGAGTTTTGACCAAGATATTGACAAATATGCCCAATGAACTAGTCAAACTGGCCCAATAAATTCAAATGAATATAAAATAATACATATTGACCGGAATTACGTCAAACCCATTACACTTTATTCATTTTTCTGTCCAGTACATTTCTCAATAAGTCAATAAACAATCGTTTAATAATAATGTGTCAATATATGTTACAGTCAACAATTGTTTTCATCAGTATAGAATTGTAAGGATATACTGCTAATTAAACATGTGGTCGGCCGGATAGGCATGCGGCATGAAGTTTTTGTAGCACACTGTCCTGACACAACACGTTTTCATTCACGTATGTTTGGGTCGTGGCCCTATTCAGACGTGTCTTGAAATGGAAATGTGTTGCATCAACTCCATGCTGGAATTGGTTTGGAGGTAGACTTGAAGCTTGACCGTCTGTTATATTAGTAGGGTGTGTATAGTTTATATTTATTTGGTTCTATATTACTTTTGTTTTTCACTTATGTTGATTTAGATGTATATGGCGTAATTGTAAATAATATTGTTCAGATAGTTGGTCAGACAGTTTTTTACTGTACCCTGATGAAAGAATTATAAATTCCGAAACGTTGGCAAACTAATGTGTTTCATTAATAGACCAATCCTGTGAACCACATCCCGTAATGAAAAGAGCGCACAAAGGAATATTAATTATAATATTATTTGTAAATTGTGCCGCCAATGTTTGCCATCCATTGAACGACACATTACATATAATATTAAATATATTATTATTAAACATTTTTGGGATAGTGGTGCAGTCCAATGAGGTCATACAACATTAAAATGCACATTTGTCATTTCACTTTTAAAACGTCTATTTCAATAATGATTCTCTTTATTTTTGACCCATTATTGGGTTAATCACATTCCCAATGAGATATTTCCTTGTCGACAGTGCTCTGGCTTGGCAAACGTCTGCATAAGGGATGAAAATTAGATACGCAGATAACACATACGTCACTGTACTAATTATGATATTTTATTCGTTATAATTAACATTTTATACTACAGTTATTTTAGTATATGAGATGGAAAAATCTGATTGAGTGTGCTTTAAGTCGGCGTAAATTTCTAAAGTCATTTGTGCCCATGTAAAACCTTTTTTTTTAAATTTTGTGATAGAGTAAAATACAAAAAATGGCCAATAAACATTAAAATATAAAAAAAACATAAAATTCATTTTTTAAATTGTATACGTAAAAGAGTTTAATTTAAAAATCTTCGTTTATGTGTTTCTATAAGTCACATTTCCCTCCATAATAATGCTCAGTTAACTTGCTTAAAAACGCAGTTTTTCCAGATATTTTCTAAAGACATATATTCCATAGGTCCAGTTGTCACTACTGATAAGGAACTATTAATTCCTTCCTGAGTATCATCACCCTACAAAATAAGCAGTCGAAACGTCTTAACGCAGTTTACAGAATTTCATAACAGCAAGAACGATCAGTCGTGATTCCTTTTCGCCACGGAGGGTTTCATCGTCTTCCGCCCCCGCCGCCGCTGCGCAGCGAGTCCTCACCAGCGCGGCGGCGCAGTCGCAGTCTCACGGCCAGCCAATTAACAGCCGGCCCCTAATTGTCCCTGGAGGGGCGAAAGTTCGGCATCCCGCGGCCGCGGAGCCAAATTAACTATTCTGCTAAAACCAAAAGCGACCGCGGCGCCGCGAGGAAGTCGGTCGCGGATGGCATTGCATGGAGCTGGTGGGGGTGGGGTGAGATGGGGAGTGCGTGTGCTGGGGTGAGTGTGGAGTAGGATGGGATGGGCGAGGGGTGTGGTGAATGGGATGGGCGGGGCGGGAGTGGGGCGATTGTGAGATGGGACGCAAAGGGTGGTAGAATGGGGTGGTGCGTGGCGTGGCGAGGGGCGTGATGTAGTGGGGGCGTGGCGTGGCGTGGTGAGGGGACGTGGTGGCGAAGTTCTGGCGTGGCGGGGGCGTGGCGGGACGTAGCGTGGCGGGGCGTGGCGGCGTGGCGGGGGCGTGGCATGGCTAGGTATGTGCCTTGGTGGGGGGCGTGGCGGAGGGCGAGGCGGGGTCGGGGGGCGGGACAGAGTGGCGGGAGAGTCGGAGGGCGGGACGGGTCAGGGGACGGGACAGAGAAGGCGGGAGGCAGGGCTTAAGTGGGAGGTGGGGCGGGGCAGGGCAGCGGGAGGAGGCGGGATGGGGCAGCTGGGGGGCGGGGCGGGGCGGTCGGGGTGGGGAACGGGGTGGAGCTTGGCGGGTGGGCAAGGGGATGGGGCGTATGGTGGGGGCGGCGGGATGGGAGGTGGGGGCGGCGGGATGGGAGGTGGGGGCGACGGGGTGGGCGGCGAGGACGGCGGGGCGGGCGGCGTGGGCGGCGGGGCGGGCGGCAGGGTCGTTGGGGCGGGCAGGGGCGGGACGGAGCGGGGAAAGGCGGGCGGAGGTGGGCGGGGCGCAGCGGGCAGACTATAGGGCAGGGCGGGGCGGACTGGGGGAATTTTTCGCGGGGTAGGGGCGGGCGTGGTGTGGGGTGGGCCGTGACGGGCACGGGGGAGAGGAGTTTTGGGGTGGTCGGGCCGGCTCGCAGGCGGTCGTATGCGGTCGTGGAGCGGTCCCGGAGCGGATCCGCGTCGCTTCACGCCGCCCACGGAGTTGGCTCCGGGGACCGTAATGCGCTTTTGCAGAGGCCGGCGCCGCCCGTGGCGGAACGAGCGCCGGGGAAACTCCGTCAGTG
Organism: Teleogryllus occipitalis; assembly: GCA_011170035.1. Lineage (NCBI taxonomy): Eukaryota > Metazoa > Arthropoda > Insecta > Orthoptera > Gryllidae > Teleogryllus > Teleogryllus occipitalis. The sequence goes on along the minus strand of BLKR01006737.1, from coordinate 32,366 downwards.
TTCGGACAGCGCTCTTGTTCTCAGGTGACCGAATATGCCTCGGTGACAATTAAGCCGCTACCTAGCCATTCAACACTTGAGCAAATATTAAAATATTATATTTGACAGCATGGCATTTATGAACACGAACCTTTACATGAAACTTGATTGTTTTCCGTTTCTATATAAAAAGTAAAAGAAATTATGTAAGGAACTAATAGAAACAGTGAATTTTTGGCGCACGAATATAATGTTAACGGATGCAATGATAAGAGCCGAGTATAGCATTTTGAAATGAGAACGCCAAAGACCCTTTGGTACGAGCTGTGTATATTCTTTTTCTTTCATTCTAAAAATGCAAAGCGACATCTATGTTAAATTCATAGCGTCCTAGAGTTTTGTTGACTCTGCAATACACAGCAATTCTATAAGGGCACGATAACTTTGGGTAATGTATTTCTTTGCATCTAATAAACAGTGACGATAAGTACGAGTTTCCATGCATCAATATTTAAAAGATAATTTGCATAAGATGATATGATAAAATTTGCACGTTTCATACCCAATGGTTCACAGTTGAGTTTACTGCTCCGAAAAGAGATCACTGTTTCCAAGAAATCTACCAGACTCTTACTAAAGTAACTCTATAGTCCAATGAGAAGAATAATGGGGATGCGCAAAGAGTGATGGAACCTGTTAGAGTTGGTTTTCGTGCTACAAACTTGGTGGTACTACAATAACACATACTTTTACGTATAATTTCTAACTTTTGCAATTTTCAAAAATTCAGAGTTCAACGAAATTAAGACCTGGGCCATTTTTAAGTGTCCTATTCTCTATCCGTGAGAGAAAAAAACATGTGAAGCCGTTCTTGAATTTTTTTGTATAAATTGAACTAAATTCAAGCATAAAATTTACGGAAACATTTTCTACAAAAAATTGTATATGTAACTTACTTAAAGATGTACGATTTTAGAGAAGACTTTGTTTTTGATTATGACTACACATCGTGTTAGAGGAAGTAAATCACAACATCCAAGAGCAATATTTATTCAATATTTCGTTACCAGAGCCCGGCAATAAGAGTGTTTCTGTCAAAAATATGTTCTGTCTCGACGCACGTTTGCAATGCTTCGTCTTGTGAAACAGTAAGACAGAAAAGTAAAAATACTTTCATGAAATCAAAATGAGAAAATATATGGCAGCACGTACAGAGATCGGGAACATGTAGCTTAGTGCATCAACTGATGTCACTGCTACGCCTCTGACTGGGCGGTCCTTGGTTTGAATCCTGACGGCGGCCGGATTTTCGATACTAGCTTATCAGCTAGGTCAAATTCAGTCGCTGTCTGGAGGACGATTCTAGCGGTCGGTTGCTCTGATCGATAGTTTTCCGTGGTTTCTTCGATGATCAGTAATACCGGGAGTGGTAGCATGAACGCATGATGAGTAGTACCGGGAGTGGTAGCTCAGTCCATCAACTGATGTCACTGCAACGCTTCTCACCGGGAGGTCCTAGCTTCGAGTCCTGACGGCGGCAGGATTTTCGACATTATCTTATCAGCTAGGTCGAAGTCAGTGGCTGTATGGAGGAGCATTCGAGTGGCCGACTGCTCTGATCGGTAGTTTTCCGTGTTTTTTCCGATCAACACCAGGCGATGCCGGAGCAGTACCCTAACAAACGGGCCACTGATCGCGCGCAATTTTTCCTTCCTCTTCCTTGACCTATTCTCTTCCCATACATACACACACACACACACACACACACACACACACTAACAAGTATTACACTACCACATATTCCGGGAGACCGGTCGGGAGTTTAGATCTTTGTCCCGGCTGGGGCGGTGTCTCACTGATGTACTCCTGTTGAGTTAGGGGGAAACCCCGCTAGCCGACGGTAGGTCGGCGCCGGATCTCACCATCCAGCGGGGGAAGATCACAGCCATCTCCCGAGGAAAAACATGCACTACACTAACGGGACCAATGACCTAAGCTGTTGACGAGCCCGGCCTCACCAACCAACCAACGTACAGAGGATTCAAAGGAGTTGGTGAAGGAGGTCTGCCGAAATCTCACCGCAATCCCTAGGCGACGCGGCGTCGCACCACGCCGCCCTGAGGAGTTGGCTGCGGGGACCGCAAAGCGCTTTGCCAGAACTCTCGGCGGCTGACCCGAGCGCCGCTCACAATAGAGCGAGCGCCAGGGCAACTACGCTAACGTCCGTAAGCCAACAGGCCGCTCCGGTTTTTAGAGGGGTAGGGAGACTTCAGTAAGAGAAAGCGTAGGCTTCCGCGGGCGGAGTCGGAATGTTCTTGGCTGACCGGGAGACGCCGCGTCCAAGGCACAGGTGCCGACGTTTCGGCCGCCATTCTGTGACCTTTCTCAGGGCATAATACCTTGAGGCCCCCTTCAAGCATGCTCTGAGGCCCCCTGCCCCTACAAGCAATTCTCACTCAGCATTACGCCCTGAGGAAGGTCGCCGAATGACGGCCGAAACGACGGCACCTGTGCCTTGGACGCGGAGTCTCCCGGTCAGCCAAGAACACTTCAGCAAGAGCTTGGCACGTGTTCCGACATTAGTCTAAAGCGTCCAATTGAAATATTATGGGTGAGAATTGTATTTTCTAACGAGTTTAAATTAACAGTTTTTTTTAGTTTTTTTATTGAAAATAGGGCAAAAAAATAATATATTTTATACCTCGGAAAATAAATTTATGACTTTTCGTAATTTGAATGTTTAAAGTTCGAGAATTTTAGTTCGAGGTTTAAGAAAATTTGTAAAAAATTTGACAAAAAATGTACTAGCAGTTTACAAAAAATTGATCTACGTCTTCTTTCACTAAAACATTCAGTGAAGGTGAAATGACTGTAAGAGGCTTTTACCACACACAACAAATTATCATGTAGAAATGATATACTAAGCATGGTAATAATACAAAATTTTTTATTAAATCTCATCTCCAAAGAGAGCTACGAGAGATGGTACCTGTAAAGAGTTAATTTCCGTGCTTTAAAAATAGTGGTCCTACAACAGCACATACTTATCTGCATTATTTCCAACTTTTGCAATTTTAAAAAATTCAGGGATTTAAAAAAAATAAGACCTGCGGATGATCAAGGGATGCCGACTGGAGGGTGATCAACATGTTTGATTGCTATTTTTGTTCAATCGCGAAACAAAATCAAAAGTATGCTTTTCAGAAGAAACTAATTATGAAAAAGTTTAATCAATATCTCCCAATTCTCTTTTCTTGAATCAAGGTTTACATTCTTCTCCCTGCTGTAGTTGTTAAATTACGTGAAAATGAATACAATTCTTTTGATCGCTATTTGACCGCCTAGGACCACGCAGACATACACTTGCATTTACCGAGGCTCAGTTTCATTTATCCCGTAGCAAGTGTATGTGACTCTTTTTGGGGGGATCAGCATTATTCTAAATCCAATTTTTATCCCTCAGGGTTGTTAGTCCTGGGGATAGGGGATATAGAATGATGATAATGAAGGAGGAATGAAAATGACACTCACAAAACAGACATACACATATTATTATTATTATTATTATTATTATTATTATTATTATATTTTCTGTACTTTTCTCAGTAAGCATTGAGAACCATTCATCTATTCATACGACTTAGGCTCTAGCAAATGCAACTGGTAATGACAGATCTGAGGAAAGACGGAGAAGAAATTCATCTTTGTCCGTCGATCAATTTAAGAATTTTCGCACAATATGGCAAGTCTGTAGGATTAAAGCTTTTTGGATGGTTATGCAGATTCCTTTTGATAATCCTATTTTTGTAAGACCTGAAGCAAAACGGTCTGTCACCACTCCTGTGGCTGAGATGATTATTGGCACTATTTCAACCTTACTCAGTTGCCAAACATGTTGGATTTCTGCTGCCAAATTCTGGTATTTTGAAATTTTCTCCGATTCTGTCTTATTCAGATTTTTTGTCAGTGGACAGCCTACATCTATGATTGTTGCATACTTTTGTATTTTATTGATCACTACTATGTCCGGGCGATTATAATCCACAGTTTTATCAGTGACAATAGGCCTATCCCAGTAGAGTACTATTTCACTATTTTCTATAACCGGTGAAGGTGAATATTTGTAAAATGGTGGAGGGTTCTCAATTAGTCTATAATTTGATGCCAATTGTCTGTGGATTATTTTGGCTACTTGATTGTGCCTCCCAAGATATGCAGTGTTGGCAAGAACTGGGCAACCTGCAATCACATGGTCGATGGTCTCATTTGGTTGATTACACATTCTACAGACGTCTTTTATACTGCTCTTCAGTATGTATTTATCATAATTGCGTGTTTTTATTACCCCATCTTGAATTGCTATTATAAATCCTTCAGTTTCAGGAAATAAATATCCCATTTTCAACCACAGGAGAGAAGAGACTTTATCAACTGATGGGTTATTTAAGAGATTAGAATACTTTCCATGAAGGGTCTTGTTCTTCCAATCTGTCTGCATGTTACATATCTGGGAAACAATTTCAGTGTTGGTTTCAGTCTTCTGGAGATTTAGAGCTGAATAGTTTGCATCTACAGCAACTACATTCTTCAGTAACACACTATCCGAGGCGTGAAAGTACATTCGCATTTTCTGTTCTTGTGACCTGCACAGATTGAAGATATTAAGCCTCCTTGGTTTCTGGGAAGATAAAGCCTTTCGACAGCGCTCTTGGGATGATGTATTCTGAATTTTGTGAGGGTGGTTCGAGTAATCGTATCCAGTTCCCGAAGGTCTGTGTCTGAATATTTCAGGATACCAAAGGAATATGTCAATACTGGGACAGCATAGGTGTTAATAGTACTTATTAGATTCCTTGAGTACAATTTTTTGTTCATCAACTTTGTGATTCTTGATTTGTACCTTTCCTTGAATATCGACTTCATATTTGTGTGGTTCACTCGTCTATTTTGTTGGATACCAAGGTATTTATAAGTGTCGTGGTACAAAAGCTGTCGAAAATCACAAGTTTCATCAGGTACTTCGACCAATTTACCATTTTTTAGGTGTATTTCGGCACATTTATCAAATCCAAAGGACATACCAATGTCTTCACTAAATACCCGCGTCACATGTTTCAGCGCTTTCAGGTGGTTTTGGCTCTCGGCAAACAGTTTAAGATCATCCATAAATAATAAATGGCTGATTCGGGAGGTAGGATCTCTCAGTCGGAGTCTGTACCCTAGACATTCCTTGTTTAGAAGCTGTGATAGGGGATTTATAGCTAAACAAAACCATAGAGGACTCAATGAATCGCCTTGAAATATTCCTCGACGAATATCAATCTTAAATGTACAATTCTCCAAATTAATCTCCGTGCACCAGTTTTTCATTAAGGCCGCGAGCAGGTTTACAACCTTTGTATTAATTTTATATATTTTCAAAATGTGTATTAGCCATTCATGCGGTACCGAATCAAATGCCTTTCTATAGTCGATGTAGCACATGCTCAAGTTTCGGTTTTTTACCTCAGCTTGTTTTATGATTACGCTGTCCACAGTCAACTGTTCTTTGCATCCAAAGGTACCCCTGATGCATCCTTTCTGTTCCATGTTGATGATATTGTTCTGATTACAATGCATGTATATCTTTTCGTGTAAAACTGATGTTAATAGCTTATATAGTACAGAGAGACATGTTACTGGCCTGTAATTTTTGGGATCTGATTTAGGAACACTTTTGGGTAGTAAGTAAGTAATACCTTGCGTTAAGAATTGCGTTATTATATGCCTTGCGTTATTATTATTATTATTATTATTATTATTATTATTATTACCATGAAATAGATTCTGAAGTTTTATTTTGTTCTTGAATATTTTGAAGTAACGAAAATATCATAAAATATTACAGAACTACTATTTTGCTAAAAATAGAAGAAAAGGAAATCATGGATATTGTGGAACCTTGAAATAAACTTGAAAATGTTGATTATTTGTGTCCCTAGTGTTCAATAAAAACAGAATTCCCTTTAAATATAAATTTACTTCAATGTCAACTTTTGTTAGTTTAATGCACAGGTGCAAAAAGTCTCACGAGTTATACATTTCCAGAAAGAGCAACAGTTCGAACACTGAACTGGTTTGAAATTTTATTTTAATGAGAATAACGTAAAATTTTAAAGAGTTATTATAAAAATGTAAATAACTATTAATAGTCCATTAAGAAAAATCACCAAGTAAAAGTAAAATATTACTAACACATCGCTTTTCAGAATGTAAATCATTATTCTGCAACATACCTTAGCAGAAAACTATGCTTGAAGCTGTAATAATAAAGGTAAATTTCTTCGGCTTCTGTTTTAGTTATTAATAGAAAAATAGTAAAATGAAGTAAATTTTGTGATAAACATATGTTATATCATTTCTACGTATTTACGCAATCTTTCCAAAACAATGAAAGCATAAGAGATAGCGTCTCCCAACCCTCAGGTCATTTCACGAGCTTTATTTTTCTAGGAAAACATACAGTTTTGATAAATATTGTACACCGATGCAGAAATAACTAATCAAATTACAGACATTATCAAGCAAACATTTGATCATATAAGGAAAATACGAGAATCTAAGGAAAATACATCAGCTTTGCAATTAAATGAACGTGATATCAAATCTGATGAAAAAATCAAAGCTAAATTGTACAAGTAAAATTCAAAATTCAAAGAAAATAGCTCAACCTTTTTTAGATTAATAATAATAATAATAATAATAATAATAATAATAATAATAATAATAATAATAATAATAATAATAATAATAATAATAATTATCTTCTTGCTTTATATTTGAAAAAATGTCGGAACTTTTCTCTAATAGGCAATTTTTCTGTACAGATCTACTTAGTACAGTGAAGAACTTCGATTTCGTCTTCGTACAGTTTTCAACAATTCTTGTCATTTACTTGTAGATGGTTTGTGTGATGACTTCACTGCTTTAATATTCCATTCTAACACTACCAAGACGTAAACTTTGTTTGAAAATGTCTGTTGGATCTACTTAAGTCTATTAATGAGGCTTTCTATATAAACTTAAAAGCTTTGTACACTTCTTTAGCTTTGTACAACTATTCAAGAAAACTGAAATACGCAGAAGTGTAGCTTAATTAAATTTGAATATACACTGTTGCGGCTGTATAGCCACATTTGAAGAGCGCGCCAAGGTGGCAGCGCTCAGCGGCGACCGAGGAAGTCGGCAGCGGCGGCGAAGCGGAAAAGGCGCCGCCCGAGCTTAGAAAGAAGGCTGGCCGGAGAGCCAGGAGCGGTGCAGTGAGTCTGCGGTGCCGCCCGCTTTAAAAGCGTGCGCCGCCAGCCAGAGCGCCAGAGCGCTAGTGACGCAGAAGTGCAGCTTAATTAAACCGTGCATCGAGCAGTTTTGAACGAGGAGATTGTACCTTGTGGAAGCGAGTGTAGGCCCGGCAGTAATCTTGGTTATTTTTCTGTATCTCTTGATTGAACACAGCTAGTTTTTTGGTACATCTCCCGGACTTTTGGTTTTTGATTTTGGCTTGTGACCTGGTATACTCTTTTGGGTTCTGGAAATGTGACCAATGTACTTTCTGTGGTTCATTGTAATAAATCTGTGCTTATGAAAAGCGTGCAATTATTCTGAACATAACATACACGGTACAAAATTTACTATTCTAAGAGTAACTTTATTATCTTACAATAACACACATACATGAACATTTCGTAAATACATTTCATATTTCTCCATGGTGCTCGTTCACCTCGCCTGTTCTATTATAACTCGCATCTCCTCTATTTATCTACATACTATATTTGAGAGCTACGCTGAGGTATATGCTTATGAATTATACGAGGACCAGTCGGATGATTCCACGTATGAAAAACATCGCGTCAGCGCGTTGACGGCCCAACTGCAGTGTTTCGTGAAATATTCATAAACAAGATCGGACTGTGTAAATACGCGCGTGTCACACACAACGGCGAGCATAACGCCGAACGCAAAAATTTACATGAATGCTAATGTCGGCAAACGCTACAAAAATCAACGAACTGACGAGCGGTGGGCACAACGCAGCGAAATGGAGACATTCCTGGAACACCATGTCAGCACGCAACTTCCTGTCGTCCTGATGTGTTTATTTTATTTCTGAAGGTGGTGTTTATATTCGTGTGTATTCAGAATTGATGTAGTTAACATTGAACCCCAAATTGAATTTATTATTATATGATAGTAGAAAGAATTTTTATTTAAAAACAAATATTTTTTTCCAATATAATTTTTTTATTTAGTTATAGAGTATTTACTCTTGTCAAGAGTTGCACCATAATTAGTTCGTTTTAGAAACATATTTATATTATTATCACGAAAATAAGTATTAATTTACACGTATTATTTTATTTTACTAACATTCATATAACAGTGAGAATTTTCAGGATGAAATACATCACTTTAAAATAGTACTCGTCCATTGAACGTTAATAAAAAGTTTAAAAAAGTTAATACCATATTGCAAGTTCTCATTCTCCTAAGATTTAATCTAGTTGGCACTGAACTTTATCGTACCTCATCAGTTCCAAGATGTAACACGAATTCACAATTAGCTCAAATGGATTTTTTCGCTTTTAAGAAATGTTTTGATAGACAGTAAACTTTTAAGATGAACTAACAAAACCTATTAAAGTAATAATATTATCACCTTTTAATAACACGAATATTATTACAAGTGTTTACGATAATTCTTTAAAAATGCGGAAGAGAAGGGGAAATTATTAATTAAAAAGGATTTCTCTTTTTCTGTACTTCCATAACTTCAATTTAAAGGAGTGTTAAGAGATACAATGCACCTAGTACTCGATTATCTCGTGGTGACCTTCGCCAAGTCTCTGCATGCGAAGCTCAATGGAATACAGAGACATACAGATTTCCGCATCTGATGTTATGACTAATACGACGGACGGGAGAGAAGAGTCAAAATTGTACTAGATTTAAAGTGAAATGGTGAATAATTAGATAGAGACAGAATAGATTCAATAAAATGAACACTTTTACAAGCACTTGCAGCTGTTATTTTTTCCAACAAAAGTTAATGGAAACTGCCCAAATTTGATCTTTGGCGCCGATAATTGAAAAGCTAGCACTTTTCATCATACTGTTACCCGACTTCTGAAAGTAATTGCATATTTTGTCATACAACTACTTCTTTAGCCATTGTTTTAGAGTGATATCAATCATTAAAAACCAAAGAATTAAGATAAATATATACTTATAAAACGTTACTCATTCACATTGTCAAGCAAGATACATTCGTAATTAGATAACTTTTTTCTTGTAATAGGTAATTCATAATTAATTTACCTATTAAAATACCTATGTAACCGGCTGAGCTATGTTCATGAACATCATTTTATGAATAAATATTTTTGGACGTAATTCGATGATGGTGTGAATAGTGTCTGTCTAAAAACAATGCCCAAAGAAATAGTGATATGTCACTAATACGAGAAAGGCGAAAAATTCATCAGACATCCTAAGCACATTGACATCCATACTGAGCAACCAGGCTTTCAAGTGTCCGAGAGGAGATCAACTAGTGTTCCGCAAGGTCTTTTTGCTGTGACGCACGTTTCAGACTGTCTCTGCTCGCAAGCTCTTCAGGTCACGCGGTTTCATTTTCCCGAACCAGCGATCCGCGTAATTTCGAAAACCGAGGGGAATAATGAGATGTTCCAGCTGCGCAGGTTGAGCACGGCCGTGTGCAAGAGATGCGCGCACGCCCGAACAGACGACTGCAGCAGGTCGCACGTTACAACAAAGCGGTGTACAAGTTAATATAGGCGCTTAATATTGGATTCATTTCCTTTTCATCGTTTCTGCAGTTCTATTAGTAGAAGTAAATGTATATTTAACACTCCAATAGGTTAGGGCATCAGCTGATGCCATAGCAGGAACTCTACTGATTCTGGGATTCAAGTTCCGACGGTGGCAGGATTTTCGACACTGGGAAGGTGGATCGAATTCAGCCCCTACCTGGAGGCCGGCTGCTTTTCTCGATATTTTGCCGAGGTTTCTCTAATCGTTAGTCAGGATGCCAGGGCAGTACCCTAACAAACGGGCCACGAACCGCGCGCGATCTTTTCCTTCCTCTTCCTTCAATTTCAGAAACAATATATTAAAATGTATTAAATCACAAACAACGTAGAACAAATGCATAAAAAATATTTACTGTGTAAATTAAGTATCAATTTTTTATGGAATAATATATTTTGTCTAATGAAATATACTTATTGAATCTGTTTTCACTTGTTTTATGATTTAAGGCTACGTTTTTTATTTTTGTATGTTCACAAAAACTTAGATTGTAAACTTAAAAAACTAAGAATATTCTTAAAACACACGCCACACACAAAAAATACTGTGTAGAATTGGACAGATAGTAAATTATTAGCTCAGTATTCCTAACCATCACAACTGGTTATCGATGGTTAGTAATCGCAAGAAACTACAATATACATTATCTCTGTAAAACAAGTTGGGAATAAATATGATTATTATTATTATTATTATTATTATTATTATTATTATTATTATTATTATTATTATTATTATTATTATTATTATTATAATACATCACATACATACAAATCAGGTTAATGTTTTACGTTATTAATATCACTCACTACGAAATCCGTAATAATTGATCTAAATGAATGATGAGAAAGGTCGATAAAACAGAAGAATTAAATCTTGAAATGAATAAGAATGCATGAAAGTATACTCCGATTTAAACATAGTACCTAAGATCACCAGCTAGACAAAGTTTAAGACTCTGTCATCCAACCTAGACCTTCATTACGAGTTACATGTTTAGTATTGGAGCTCCCGATTGGTCCACTTTGTTTAAATAGGAGTATAGTCTATTTTAAAACAGTCAAACTGTGTGTTTCATCATAATTTCATCTTCAATTATTGAAAACTAAAATGAAATAAAAAACCGTACTTTATTAAAAACCACAAAAACATGTGGTTTGTATGGTGACTGATATTCTTAAAAAAAAGGAATATAGAATTTTTCTATTTTTCTGATTCTAAGGATTTCACCCCTGAAAAATTCATGTTTACCCTTGAAAATTGTGATTCGTTCGTAAGGATGAAAATTGCACCTAAAAGCCTGAAAAATTCTGAAAATATGTTTACCCTCTAGAGAAAATTGTAAGGGAAATTAAACTCCATATTCGTTGGCGTAATGTGAAGTTTAAAAAAATCCTTTTTTTCATTTATACTTTATGATTTTTCATTTATACTTATCATCTATACTTATCATTTGTACTTATCATTTATACTTATCATTTATACTTATCATTTATACTTATCATTTATACTTATCATTTATACTTATCATTTATACTTATCATTTATACTTATCATTTATACTTATCATTTATACTTATCATTTATACTTATCATTTATACTTTATACTTCATTTATACTGTACTCCGGGTAAATTGATTTAAATCCGACAAAAAAGTTTTTTATTTTACTCTTCAATTACCATTTTCAATACAAAAAATTGTTATTCCCGAGGGCAGTTTTGCGCACCGCATTTGCTCTACCACATTTGCCCCATTTTGCGCTACCACATTTCTGGTTTTAATATTGGTGGTGTAAGAATTGTGGAAAATACATTAAAATTTGGTAGTTTTCAAAATTTCAAAGGTTTAAATGAAAATTGTAACTAAACTACTTTCATAAATGAACTTTTTATGTTCCAGCAACCATTTTAACAAAATTCGCAGCCATTTTCCAGAAAAAATTGAAAATATAACAGGGGCTTCATTTAAATAACCCCTCAAAATCAAAATATCTTAATGTTCTCCGGAACGGCACAACTACATCTTCCTCTTATTATCATATTTAAAAAGTTTCAGCTTAAAAGCTTCCATTCTGGCAGAGTAATGCTGGACACATACTTCCATCCTTTCTTACAGACAGGTATCCCGATTTTGGGCTACAATACTGTATCTACTCTCCCTCTGCACCGATCTTAACTACCTTTAAAACAGCATTTATGGTATTTATATTTATGGGAGTGTGAAGTTACAGATGAAGAGAACCTTAAATGCGGATTTTATGACCGAAAATTCAAGACCGTATTGTTGAAGTAATTCAAAATTATTTTTCTCCCTATACCGTAGTCTAGGGAGGAGAAGTAAAAATACAGAAAAAAAATTAAAAAATGCACGACAACCTAGTACTGCCACTCTTATCATAATTTGATCAGATGATACCGTGATACAATTTAACATCGTTCCTGCAACACAGTTAAAGAGGCAACACTCACATCAAGTGATAAGTACACAATAGGGCAATTGGAATACGTACAGATTATTCTTTCCCTTAATCAAGAAATTCCACCGTCACGAAAAAGCTTCCCCGTCTCTCTGTTCTCCCCGCTCGGCGCTGTCTCGCAGGATTAAAGGGCAGGCAACGGCAGTAAAAGAAACGAAGGGAATTTGCATGCTGATGTACACACCCGCTGGCAACGCTCTCGTTTGCGGAACTAGTTTCGGAGCGGGAGCTGTCTCGGTGTCTTGTCTCCGCCGCGCCTGTTTCGCCCTCGTCTTCTTCCCGCCTTCACAACACTTTACGTCTTCCTCTCGAAGGACCAGACTCGCGAATTAGGAGGCAGCCGGGGCCCCGGACGCATGCGGGGGAAATGCATGCGGATGGACGGGTCCAGGGGTGCCAGATGCCGCCGGGAGTAAAAGGATGTAGTTGGCGAAGCCTGGTGTGGAAGTCGCCTTCCGAGATACGTTGCGGTGGTACCACTTTTCTTGCGAGTGGCCTGTTTTTTTTACGTTCGCCTAAGTTAGATTGGGTGACCTGATCTGGGGTAATGATTATCTCGAGAGTGGATGATTCCGGTGAAAAATTCTCTTAAAGATCTGTCTCGGAATTTTTCGTCTATGAGGTACATTACGTCACGAGAGATGGATAAACTTTTCATTGAGATAGACAACATGTAAAAAGGTGAGATGAGTGAGAACGTATTTGTTTTGAAATGCTATCACGTTTTATGTTATGAAATAAAATGTTATTTCGTTCAAACAACACGTTCTAAGAAACATTTTAGGTGGGGTTGGCGTAAAGAAGATTTCTAGTTCTAAAATGCATCAAGATGCTAATTCTATAGAACTATTACGTTCAGATAAGTTTCGTACTTAAAAACATTATAGTAAATTTGTTTTAAACTATTTGATATGATTGAGATGATACGAAGAAGATAAGTGACAATTAACATCTAAATGAGAATAGGTCTGTACTTCAAGTAAATAAATCTGAATAATCCTTAGCAAGACCTTTTATATGTACTAAACTTACAAGAACCATTCGAAAAATGTAGCACTAATAGTTTGTGCAAAGAATAGCATGCATTTATTTCCATAAAAATTAGTTTTTTTCTATAAATTATTCCAAATTTATTCCATGTTAATAAAAAATCACACTTAAATAACATTTTATGTTTTCAAACCAATTAAAATATATTAAAAATATGCCATACTTTTGCGTTTACACCTGCTCAACCATTTATTTCTATAAATAATTCACTTAAATGTTAGTTCCAAGAGAATTACACGCATAATTCAAAATAGTATATTCGCTTCCCGAGAAATATCTTTGGACTCTTTCCTTAATAGCGGCGGTGGCATTTCTTAAAGCGCAAGCTCTAGCGAGCACACGCAGCCGTAAACATTTCACCACCAAGGCGCACATAATACAAATCACAGCTACGAAACTACCGGAAGACGACGCTGGCGCATTGTTTGTTTGCGAAGCGTAAATCTGCCAAAACGTATGCGCAGTCCTTTCCCTTTAATAATACCGAGCAACCAAATTCAACTTCCAGAGTCCAACAAGGAAGAGTACACGAAATAAACAGAACCTTTTGCACAGTGTTCAAATATGTTATCTTATGTATCGTATTTCACCATTGAAATGTACGTATTGGTTAAAAGTTATAACAAAGTTGTCACAATTAGATTTTTAGTCATACTTTTATTTAACGTGATTAAATATGAACATTTTTAGTAAGTATTCAAACATGTTTTTTTACACTACACTGGAACCACTTGAAATGATATAGTAAAGTAATGTAATGAAATAAAGTAACATTAATAAACCGATAGTAATTAACAATTATTAGATAATATACTTTCAGTTATCAAAACTCCTGATCGTTACATTCTCATTTAGTTTCGAAACATTACGAAGTATGTTCATTTTTGAAAGTAAGGAATAATTTATTTTAAAGATAAAAAATGAGAAGCTTTGGTATGAGCTAGGAAACAAGTATATCATAAAATAACAAACAGTAAATGATACGAAAAATTATCGTGTATTACATATTAATGTGATACTGGTATTGTTTAAGTAAATCTTCTAATGTATAAAAGTGAAGTTGATTACAATGATATGACACACAAAAAAGTATAGCCATTGGAGTGGTTCCTTCGAAATTTAGCATCAACATTTTTGAGCCACAACGAATCAAATATAGCTTCAATTCAAAATGGTACCCACACAGCAATTTTTTACAAAACCATACATTGATTTGGAGTATATGCTAGGTAATTTTGGTAGCTTATTACCATACGACTATACGCAACATAATTATGGTATTTATTCACTGTTAAAACAAACTGTAATGATCTCTGTATTGCCCTGAAGAATTTGGCAGACGTTTAACGAGTAACTGAGGAATTACTAAAGAATATTACTACAATTTATATTGAAATAACTATGGAAGACGTTTACTACCCGTAGTAAGTAGTTATTTTACATTCAATTGCTTCATATGAACCCTTTGTATTTGAGAATGGTAACTTTTACTAATTTTTCTTCATATATACGGTACTTATAAAGAAAATATTGAAGTTTATCTTCATTTCATCTACACCTGTGGTGTATTAAGTGTACAAGAGATATGAAATTAATGAAGAATAATTACCATGGCCCTATAATACGAGTTTTTATGACTAATAATCGTCGATTTTCGCCACACGACTTGAATATTTTCTCTTTCCTGCCTATGCAGTAAGACAAGAAAGTAAAAAGAGTAGATAATGCTGCCATTGGAATTCACCTCTGTATCGATGATCAGTTGATCGCCATTTCGGATTGTAAACGCAACAAGATGCGGTTGTGATTTCTGTCCTCACGCCGTTTGTAGTGCAGTACTCAGAATCTAAGAGACAAGTAGTAGGAAGCAATGCAAATATTTGCATGCAAGTGAAATTATTTTTTCATTTATTTCTGCTTGGCCCGAAGGCCCTCAGCATCCGAGTATGATACCAAAGTGAAAATAAATCAATGCGTAACAGGTGAAGGTCAAATCTTGAAAGTTCCAAGCCTTTCTATTCCTCAAATGTGTGTTTGAAAGGTGCGGTAATGAAAGAATATCGTTGAGTTACGCACCTCTCTAAAATAAATCTCTAGCTCAATTTTTCAACTAACACGACCACCAAGCACTAGAAACTTGAGCAGAAGAAGTCATGAGTTCAACATTGATCAACACACAAGGATATTTTTACCAGCTTCTAAATTGGAAGTCATTGTATTGACTGTGGTTTAGTTTCACCACATATCAGGTGTTAAACCTAATAACTTCAGAAGAATTGAAATCTATAATTCCGATGTCTGCAATTTATGCATTTATTTATACTTTCTAACAATATTTATGACGGAGCCATCATCCCAATTTCCACCTCAACCTCAACCTAAGATGATCTCTTTCAATTTCATGTCATCTTTGTACAAATAGACTCTCAGGGATCATGAATGGCGAAACGATAAGACCTCATACCATTAGTGAGATAACAAATGACGCAACGACGAGCTATGAATCCACAAATCTTACGACGGATCCCGCTAATCGCGCTAAAAAAAATCGACGAATCCCGCTAATAAAAATGTTCCAAATGAAATTTGGCCAAGCACAATGAATTTGAAATGAGAGGATCAGGTCCAACCTGTTTAATTTAGCAGTCGCAGAAAAATTCCACTTCGGTATCCTTATGACCCTGAAAACATTGCACGTGTACTTTGATGAGATGAAATGAAGACTTCGAAGCATTAACATTCTATAACACTATTCGTAAGTTGTGAGAAAAAAGAAAGTAGAGATTTGCACATTGCATTCTGTACATTGGGATAAAGAACATTAATTTATGAATTACACTACCATCTTGCGGCGAATCTTTAAAATAAAAAGCCAATATCTAATTACATCCATGGGACGTCTTAATACACTAATATCTCAATATCAACAGAAATTTGGTTTAGTATGTTATTGCCCCAAGGTCTTAAAATAATAAAACACAAGGGTATAGAATTATTATGTCGCAGTCTTCATTAACATCAATGAGCAGAGTAAGTGACTGTTAATGGCAAATCTTGAATAGCCCCCGTTCTGCGTCTCGCTCGAAAACGAGCTCCTGGCGCGGTGGCAATGCGGAGCCGGTATGCTGGAGGCAGCGCCTGCCGCCGCCGCCGCCGCCGCCGCCGCCGCCGCCGCCGCCGCCGCCGCCGCCGCCGCCGCCGCCACCACCACCGCAACCGCCGCCATCGCCATCGCCATCGCCACCACGACCACGACCGCCACCGCCACCGCCACCGCCACCGCCACCGCCACCGCCGCCGCCACCGCCACCGCCACAGCCACAGCCACCGTCACCGCCACCGCCATACAACCACCACCGCCACACCGCTGTCACACCATCATCACCACCACACACCACTGTTATACCATCCCCATCTCTACCCAGCCGCATCAGACACACCGCCCCACCGCCCCTACTACAACTGCAGCCGCCGCCACCATCGTCACAACCGCCTCCGCCGCCGCCACCACCACCACCACCACTACCATCGCCGCCGCCGCCACAGGCCGCCTGTACCCGTTGTGGCCGCGCCCATTGTTGAGTCTTCAGCCGCAGCGACGCCTGCGAGGGACAGGGCGGCGGCCGCCGCCTTTGTCGCCCAATTACACAGCCCCCGCAGCGCCCGTCGGCGCCCGCCCGCCCGCCCACGCCCAACTTGCACTCGCCTGCCGCGCTCGCGAGAGCCGGCCCACGCAACGCTCCCTGGAGGAGGCCATGCGATGCAACTCTCATTATGTGCTTATCTTCAAATCAAATTTCGTTGATAAACTCAGTGATACAGCTCGTCTCTTAGCATTAAGCCAATACGAGTACTATAGTGCATAGGGAGCACTGGAGTGATTCATAAATTAATATCATAAAAATGCATTACTATATAGCTACCTGTGCATTACTACGTAGTCATCTGCACGATTTCGCATTGTCTGAATGTGTGAGATGATTACAAGTTGGTGATGTGAAGAGTGAAACATTAAAGAAGAAACGCAATATTCAGTAGTATATGTATAATACCTTTAACAACATTTACCCGAGACCCGTGAGGTGACAGTAGATGGCCAGCGACTAGTGTTATGCAAACAATTGGAAACCACGCAGAAAGCACATTTACACTACAGTGGATTGTACTGTCGAACTTGCCGATAGCGCTTCAAGGACTGCAGACAGTAAATGACGAGGAATGCCAACTGTCGTCAACGTGTTCCGCAGGGCAGTGCAGAAGATAGTGTGATCGTGCCCTTGTAATCTGATGCGCTAAACTTTAATTTCATTTTATGTAATTTCCATGTAATAGCGAAAACGGATTACTATAATTAAAATATTGTCATTCGAACTTGAAATACTTCTAATATTGTTATGACAATATTTTTGTAGAAAACGCAAAGTACTAATAGGTGAGAGATACTTTTCGGCTCCTGCATTTGTATTAAGAAAAATAATGTTTTGGGGACTACTCCCTCTTCGCACCAGAAAAATGCAGCTCATAAGGAAAGTTTAATAATACACAAAATGAACATTTTAAGTATCTCTAATGTGGATTGTGAATCATTAAAGGGAAAAAAAGGTAACAAAGTAAGGTTAGGTGAACATGAATTACGCTTTCTCTCAGCGGTAAACAAGTAAATCTACGTAATTAATAATCGTTCACCCATCCAATGATCATTAAATGCATATTTGTATTTAATTTATCTTAGTTACACGAAGTTTCGCAATCGTTCACGGTGAGGATTTAAAACACAACTCATCGCGACGTTTTCTTTCTCGTCGGAGACACAGAGGACAGCGAGCGCACTGTCATGAGTGCAACTAACCTGTTCTCACGCGTTTCCATGAGCCTAGTCCCTTAAGGACAACGAAGAAGAGAGTGGCCGTCTTGCTAAATGTTATCTAGCTAGCTGTTCCCTCGTGTAAACAGGACTTTCGTCACACAATTGCACAACTCTAGAAACGGGCGTTGACGCCTTTTTTTAAAAATAGTTACAATTGCACTACTTTAGCACAACTTTGCACAACTTTTACAATTGCACAACTCTAGAAACGGGCGTTGACGCCTGCTCTGTAAAGTCCATCTTATACTCGGCTTCTACACTCGCACGCCGCGATGTTTGCTGGCGAGCAACGCCCATCTTTCCTCAACGCTTTCCTTAATGAGGAGGATTGGCGTAGGTGCGGAGGGCTATGTGACATACATGTGGAGCAGCGCTCTTTTTTTGAATTCTGAGTAAATCAGTAACAATCGTGATAGTCAAGCCCAGGATACTAGATTCATTAAATAACAAGGCTCATGAATTTAAACAGTTTTTGAATTTTTTAATGTCAAAATAGTGATGTCAATAACTCAATTAATTGCGTGTCGGTCACGATGTTATCCGTTACGACTATAGAATTAATTTAATTGATTGATTTTTCAGTGTTTTCGGGCGTCTCAACTGCTAATGTAATTAGTCACTTAAGTGTTGAACTTGTTTTATGGCGGGGGATGCAGATTAACTGGATAACAAAATCCGGCGCAGACTACACGTCAGTTCGCGGAGCTTTCTCCAACCAGGTATCTCACAACATTGATGCATCACCCCAGACGGGTCAAGCTTCCGTCTAGTCTTCCGTTATGTGTGATAGTGTAGTGCATGTAAGTGTGCAAGTAATGTGATAAGCCAAGAATCCTGAGTTTACTTTAAATGATAATATCAGCATTTTTTTCAGACTCGGACGTCAAAGAATACGCGTTGTTAAGGACAACATATCAACAAAGTTCAATATTCCAAGCTTGTGTCATAACGCTGTGCAGATGGACACGGCCCCAAACACATTATGTGCAGGTGTGAAGAGGGCGTAGGATTGCCGTGATCTTTTTAGACGCAAGAGATCATTCTCTACAAAATAACTGTAGTGAATACAACTAAGCGGTTGGTGAGGTGCGATTGGATTTTCAGCATAGGCTGGGTATTATGTAAATGATAGTGTGCCAGGAATGTATGTTTAGTTTGAAGTTTAAGAGCTTGGACTTGTGTAAATTGTAATATTAAATTGTAATTGGGAATTTCATTAATGAAATAGTTGGAAGTGTGAATTAAATAGACTTCATGTTTCGAGGAGATGCAAATTAGGGAAGCTGCGTAGATGGAAGGATTTTTTTAAAAAGTAGCTGAATATAGTCAGTCGCGAGTAGGTGTTTCATACGAAACACAGGCAGGGAAAATAACGACCGCGTGTTAAATTTGTGGGAATATTAAGTCTTATTAATAGCAATCGTTGAGGACATTCTGGAACATTTTTTTAATTTACAAAAGGACGCGAGAATTGGTACACAAGAATCCGATGGACAACATTCTGCTAGTCAGCCGAGAAGCCAGCGATCAAGATATTTCAGTAAGCTTACGAAGTATAGTCAAACCCGCACGTTGTTTTAATATTTTATATTGAACAGTAATTCACTTTACATCAATAGGATTGTAATATATAGGCTATAATAATAATGTTAAATTGTTATTGTTTAAAAAGGCTGATAATTCATAATAGTTGCCATCAATGAAATAACTGATTTCAGTCAATAGAACTTCCAGGGATTGTGATTCTGTATAGAATTACACGTCCACATGCAACAGGTAAGGAGTAATATATTTTATGTTGAACCCATGCTTAAGTTGGAAGTAAAATTTAATAATTTAGTTCTGAAAAATTCACAAACAGCTAGCCCGCTGCGGAGCTCGACAAGATAGATTTTTCACAGTAAAGAATGAATATAGGAGAAGGATGAGGGACGAAAGATCGTGCCAGATCCGTGGCCTATTTGTTAGGGTACTGCTTCTGTATTCTCTCGGTGTTGATCGGAGAAACCATTGAAAACAGCCGGCCGCTAGACTTCTCCTCCAGACAGCGACTGAATTCGACCTAGCTGAAAAGCTAGTGTCGAAAATCCTGCCACCGTCAGGACTCGAATCTAGGACCTCCCGGTTAGAGGCGCTGCAGTGACGTCAGTTGATGCACTGAGCTACCGCTCCCGGTGTTTCACATTAGTGTGGATGTGTAGGAATTTAGGAAAATACTCATTTAGCATTGAGATGATTGCAACAAGAGTAAGTTGTTCCACTTTTGAAGAGAACGTTTCATGACTGGATGTTGCTTGAATCTGATGAATCGGATTCAAAAAATAAGTGAGATTATCTCGGAATGTGAGGACAGTATTGAAGAACAATCTGAGGATGAAAGTGAAATTTCTTGCGGCGATGAAGATGCTTATGAGAATAGTGAAAATGGCCACACAGAAGGAACTGAGACCACTGATGGAAAAAATATGTTCGTTTGGAATAAAGAAACATGTGTAAGTCAAAGAGGAATTTTAAATGATCGGTGAGGATTCCACTCGCTACTCCTTAACACGAGTAATTCTCTTAGTTGGAATTTAAGAAATTTAATTGAGAAAGTTCTGGAACACAGCAAGCAATCCAATTTGTCACAAATTCCTTCCAATTCACCGCAAGAAATTGCAAAACAAGGACATTGCTACTTATGTGACTCATGCCATTGCCACTCCATAATTGCCACTCATGAGACAAGAAATAAATTATGTTCGATGCAAGAAACCAGAGTGTGTAGAACATAAAATCTAGTTGTACCTAGAATATGCAGTAAAGTAAAATTCTAAAACATTATTTTCTTAGTGTGATTATCTGTTTTCTTTATTGTTAAATATGATTCGCTTTATTTTTTCGTAGCTGTCCTGTGTTCAAAATTAAAAATATTACAATAGTGTTTTACAAGTTTAAAATTAAATCAAATTGCAAAAATATATTTGTGAATATGCCTGAGCATAATTTCATCATTTATTAAATACGTCTTTAGATGTATTCGGATTTTATTGCACAAGCAAACGTCAGGGTGCCCGGGCACCCCGTAAGTGTTAGTGGAGGTCGAAATACCGTAAGTGTCCCCGGGTTAATGCCATGAGCCACAAAAGCCGGTGGAATTAATTCCACTTGGAGCTAGCGAGGAAAGAGAAAGATATAAATACGAAAGTATGCCTAGAATTGGATTCAGAAAATGATCGAAAGTGTACGATTTCTTTGATTTCACATTGAAAACCCTCATACTTGCCACAAGCGGAGCTTACTTTTCGGTTAAAATTGTAGGCCCAGAGTTCCAAACTTCTACATAAAGTTGTTGAATAGCGTTATTTAGTATTTAATTTGGTATTAAACAAGAAACACGAATCTATTTACAGGGCTTTGATGTGCATGAGAGCTTATACAGTTGGGTAACACACCTGGATCTACACACAATGGCTTGACGTTTGTAATGAGTATTCGGTGTATCGATTTTATTTAGCATTCTAAATGCAAATTTACATTCATTTATTGAAATAACTCGGTTTGTATTCGGATTTTATTGCACAAGCAAACGTCAGGGTGCCCGGGCACCCCGTAAGTGTTAGTGGAGGTCGAAATACCGTAAGTGTCCCCGGGTTAATGCCATGAGCCACAAAAGCCGGTGGAATTAATTCCACTTGGAGCTAGCGAGGAAAGAGAAAGATATAAATACGAAAGTATGCCTAGAATTGGATTCAGAAAATGATCGAAAGTGTACGATTTCTTTGATTTCACATTGAAAACCCTCATACTTGCCACAAGCGGAGCTTACTTTTCGGTTAAAATTGTAGGCCCAGAGTTCCAAACTTCTACATAAAGTTGTTGAATAGCGTTATTTAGTATTTAATTTGGTATTAAACAAGAAACACGAATCTATTTACAGGGCTTTGATGTGCATGAGAGCTTATACAGTTGGGTAACACACCTGGATCTACACACAATGGCTTGACGTTTGTAATGAGTATTCGGTGTATCGATTTTATTTAGCATTCTAAATGCAAATTTACATTCATTTATTGAAATAACTCGGTTTGATAATATTGAATCAAAATGAACATTAAATGCTATTTGTAAAAATGCTATTTCGAGATAATAATCTCCAGGTTATATTTACTCCAAAATATAGAAAATAATTCCATAGAAGAGAATCATAGCTTTTTTTGTAAAAAAAACAAACAAAAAGTTTATATTTTCTCTATTCTAAGTTTCTATTTTTTAAATGAACATGGAAGATGAATGACAATCAAATTCTATTGTAGTGATTAAAGTGTGTAATACGAAGATGTAAATGACAATTGACGACGCTTAATTTACAATTTTGTATGTTTGGGTGACATCTAAAATACACTTGAATTAAGAAAAGGTTGAAATAATTAGCAATCAAGCAAATAATTACATTATATGATAATGAAATAAAAAGAAACTTAGCACCAAAGGAATTCAGACGATTTACAGGAATTCCAAGAATGAAAAGAATATTGACAGTGTTACCTTACATTTAATTTGTTAATAGTGATAGTTAAATTCTTAAAAATCTCTTATTATCAATTAATTTCAAGAGAGTAATAAGAAAAGTTTCGCTGGTGACGGTGGTTCTAGGATAATTTCATACGTCATCAATCTGCTGAACTAGCTAGCTGAAGTTTTTGTTGAGCATACACTTGTCTTTTTGCGTGTAGTAAGGAGAACTTAATTGCTTCGAGGGACACAAGAAGATGCAATTACTCACAAGTCAAGTAGGAGAAGAGAAGTTTCTCCTTCCCAACTCAGTGGGTTCACGAGTAGAAAATCGAGTGGACTCGTCAGACAATCAATCACTCGCGCTTCACTGCGAATGTAGCAGGAAAAGTAATGAGAATTTTAACATAACTACGTTAAACAGTTGACATTTGCCGTATCTGGCTATATCGTATTCTTATATGTTTGGGACAAAATGTGGGAAGACAAATTATGTGCATGCATTCAAAGAGCAATATTTTTAATTTAATGAAATTGATATAACATATTTTTCCCCTCAGGAGTATTTAGTAAAATTCAGTGATATGCTATATGGTTCCAATTTTGTTCGAGCATGTCAAAAGGTTTTCGAAAACTCTAAAAGCATATTAAATAAAATATTACGTATATCAGTACAAATGATTCCTGAAAATTAAAACTAATCCGTATATTCAACAAATGAAACATAGCTGAAGCACATTACTATCAAGCAGTGTATATTACGTGCAACCTTTCCCTTCTTCTTTATTTCTCTCCTTCAATCATATTTTACATTTAAGCAGTTTTTAACTCGGAAATCAGGAGGAAAGTTAATTGATTATTTAATTTGTAATTGAAAGACGATTGGAACAGTCTGCATCAATTAGAAACAATTTTACTTTTTTTATTTTTACTAACTTGAAGGTTCAAATACTTCCCATAAGAATTTAAGGTCGTGACTTCTGAGCAATTGAGCAAATATGCGTGCAAAGTATGTGAAATAATTAAGAGCTGTATCTAAGTGCTCAATCCTCTCACATATTCTCTTAGTTCCGGTTGGATATTGCCTTCCTAACTTAATTAATTTGCGTGAAAGGTTAATGGGAAAAGTTAGCTCGTTGTGGCGTTAAAACAGAAAACGGAACCTAGAAGTCAGGGAAGATATGAGCAGGGTTGCCAAGGTAATTTAGCCAGCGTCCTCGAATCACAAGATTATGAATTCGTGGAAACAAGCAGCAAAGAACGCAAATAACGGTCCATACACATTCATCAGGCATTCAAAAATCACAATATGAAATTAGGTTTTCTTTTAAAACGATTAGTAATGTTTGCTTAAAAATATGCTCTAAAAGTATAAGTCATATTATAATATACGTAGTACATCAAGGTTTAGTCAGTAAGAAACCAAGGAGAGTAATGTCAAATTTCCTTCTAGTGAGTTTTTCTAGTTAATTCTGATTTCTTTACGTAATCAGGTTGATGACTGAAATCAAAAGAACAAACATGAAAAGCAATAGTCAACCACGATAATCGTGGTGCCCTCTGACATTTTCAGAAACGTATATAAAATATAACGCTGTCAAAGCATAATTAGATATATAAACGCCACACTATTCAATTGAAAGCTGGAAATGATACGTAAATAAATTCAAATTACAGATTTGATGTTTGTCAGGACACCTAGTATTGTATAATCGCTTCCTAAGAAGCGATGTAAAATCATTTTAGCCGTTGTTGTTAATTCCCGATTTTCATTAAAACATATTTCAACCTGACTACAGAAGTCCTGGATCACACAAGTTTTTTTCTTTCACTATTACGTCCTCGCATACTATTTAAGTGATATAGGTAAGTTATTGTAACATTGCAGATGAAATCAACGTTCAACAATTGTATTGCGAGTCCCTGATTTCGACATAAATAGATTCTTGACCATAGATATAGTAAATAACGTCCCCTAATACGTAGTGTAGTCACAATGCATGTTTTGTGGGTCCTTGATACCAAAAAAATTGATTTGTGACATAACGTCCGTCTATAAACTAGCAACTAAGTTGTAGGTAGGGTTTTGATCAAGGCTGGTATTACCCAATTGATATGGCTGATGTCACGTCCTCTAGAATTAGAAACTGATATTTGGGCTTTTAGGGGTTCTTTACTTGAATCCTCAACAAGATTTTCAACATTTTCTAAAAAAATGACTGCATTATTTAAAATACCCCGTTAAATAGAGACAAGTTCTCTTACAAAAAAGTACACATCTGATTTACGTTGAATTCTCATAATTCTCGAAAATTGCAAAAGTTACATCTTTTCGGTGTCTTCCTACAACTATAATACTGAAGACAAACATTTCTTTGGTAATAAAATATTTTCCTCAATCATAGACCTTTTAATAAAATAACGTGCAATTCGTGTCAAAATATGAGCAGTTTTCGCTTAATTTAAGTGCAAAAAAAAGTACATCTCAATTTATTTTATTTTAATTTTGTGATTGTTAGTGCAAAGTATGCGTTTAAAACTGGAACAGGTCAGATCAACACCATACGAAAATTACAAAAGTTACGAATAATACATGAAAGTACGAGCTTTTGCAGCACCAATAGTTACACATTTTGTAGATCTATTGTATAGATCAAAACCTAATTTTAATATTATCTAGCTACTGTAGTAGCAGCACGGGCCTAACAACAAAAATGGAAATGAGGTGGTCACGTGGCAAGATTAAAGGATGACAGATGGACATAGGTATGAACAACCTGCGACGTCAGACAGGGAAAAAGAAGCAGAGAACGTCCTAAACAAAGATGGGTACTGCCCCAGCCGGGACAAGCTTCTGACCGGTCTCCCGGAATATGTGGTAGTGTAGTGCATATTAGTGTAAGTGTGTGTGTAACAGGAGAACATAGGACAAGGAGCAGGAAGGACAGATCGCGCGCGGTCCGTGGCCCGTTTGGTAGGGTACTGCTCCGGCATTCGCCTGGTGTTGATCGGAGAAACCTCGGAAAACTACCGATCAGAGCAGACGGCCTCTAGAATTCTTCTCCAGACAGCGACTCAATTCGACCTAGCTGAAAAGCTAGAGTCGAAAATCCTGCCGCCGTCAGGACTCGAACCTAGGATCTCCCGGCGCTGCAGTGGCATCAGTTGATGCACTGAGCTACCGCTCCCGGTAACAACGTTCAGGTTATATATTGTTTCAATGTGGAAACATACGCAGAAAATTAGCTGGTAAAGAGGCTCAGATTTAAGACTATTTTTCCAAATTTATTCCGTAACTGTTTCAAGAATAAAACAAATTTTCTGGTTCATAATATTCTCTAGACTACACAAGTATGTTGAAATCAGGAACAATATTAAACATTTCAGCTGAAGTAATATAACGGTCATAATTTCCGAATCATGTTAACTCTTGAGTACAAAGGCGTCGTCTGGCAGATGGCGAATTAGTGCCGAAAGCTTCCCCACCCCCTCCCATCACTCCCCGTTTCTAAAATGCTGTGTACCTTCACTGTGACCAACCAGTGACATACACGTAACGTTCGTTATTCGCGTGCTTATTTCTGGTATACGCCATTTTAACCACATTTTAAAACGCGTCGTCCAGTAGGCTACGCCTTTGTAGTGATATTTTTGGTGCTATATTGGAAAGTATTATAAATAATGACTACAGAATCCATGGTTTGTAGCATTTAAGTTTTGTTATTATTATTATTATTATTATTATTAAATCATAAACACACATACCTTTCTAAATATACATATTTATAAAGATACAAACTTATTTTCAAAAGAATGTTTCTCGTAAATTATGATCCGAAATGTATAACCATTATTTTGACAGGTATATTACATGTATTACAATTTGTAGGTCAGCTAAATTATAAACGGCGAAGAAACGATCGTATCATTCGCTAGCCAGTGTCGCGTCATCTCTTTCATGATAGCTGTACTCCATTTGCCACTTTATTTCTTTACTAGAATTAATAAGTCGATTTTTTCAACACTGGCAGTTGATGATTCACTCCCAGATTTCTTGTATTCATATTAATTATTAGTTTGAAAATTATTTTTTTTTTCAACAACCATTTGTTCGACTGAAAAAAGATCAGTAAATGATAATGTACATGATAACATATACATAACATATACATATTCGTAACATCAGTACATAACTGATGCTTCCAAAGCGAAAACGAATAGTCTTCTATATTTTTTCAGTAGTGTCCAATGCTTCTGGATATTACCTCACTTTCTCAGAGACGTGCAAAATCTGCCACTGATTGTGAAATAAAACTGATTACTTGATATTCTACGCGATTGAATTATACGTGTGTATCTCTCTGCTCGGTAATAAAGTTAAATAAAAATACTTTTTATTGACAAGGGTGTATTGTATTGTTATCAATTTCAAGAAGACATATACTAGAACAAGCGACGGAGGTTAAGAGATCTTTTATATATATATATATATATATATATATATATATATATATATATTAAGGCTTATAATGGAAAGAGAAAAATAGATAGAAGGGTGGGTACATGCGAGAGTTCTCGTACGGGTAAGCTAGTGACTCGTACATTAAATCGTACTCTTCCTTTCTCGCGTAAGCCGACGTTGTACTGGGGCGTCTAAGGGCAGAGCGCTTCGCAGCCGAGTGGTCTAGGCTTCGAGCCACGGAACGCAAAATTTATAGTCAAGAACGACAGGCGAGTTGGGGTAGAGGGCACGAAAAAGGAGAGCGTAGGTTAGCGGAGGAGGAAGCAGAGAAGCAGAATCGGAAGGAAGCGACGGGCAGGGAGAGATTAATAGCTGACTCGCCGCGTAATAAGAGCCGAAGTAATGATCATAAATAACGGAATTATCATGGCGGTCATTACGTGCCGCACGCGGACCCGAAACTATTTCAATAATTCCGGTTTTGTGAGGTCGCTCCGTAATTTGTGGTTATCGCGCGAGGAATTTTGTACATAGAAGCATACGGATTGGTTGGTGCGGTTTGAATGAGGGCGTGACTCGAAGACAGAGAGTTTTACGTCATTTCGTTGGAGAAGTGTACCGATGGGTGTCTAACAATGATTTGTTTACTTTAGTATTACAAAGATTGGCAATTAAAGTTTTAATGTAAATGAATTTGTGTGAATAAAAAGGTCGTTTCTCGTTTGATTGCATGATATGGATAAGACAATAAAAGTTTTTTTTCCATTTTAAAATATTAATGAAGAGAATAATAAGTAAACCTTGAAGTGTATCGAGGAAGCAAATGCATAAGAACAGGAATGTGTATCTCAATTGAATCGTTTATTTCAGAAACTCGTCAAACGCCAAAATCTAAAAAGCGCGTTAGTGGCAGAATATTGTTCCATGAGAATAGGCACATCTTTTAGTGCGTATTTAACTGAAAAATATTGATTTATAAACTGATTTAATATTAAAAACTATTTTAAAATCAGAAAAACTGGGACACTTTTTCTCAGTTTTCTCGTAATGAGAGATTCGGCGCTTGACGGGTTTCTGAAATAAACGATTCAATTAATATCGTGTATATAGATCGAGGTTGCTACGTCTGCAGGGCGGTACCAGCTGGGGCTCAAAAGGTCGCGGGTTCGAATTCCGCCTCAAGCATGGATGTGTGTGCTCATATTGTTCTTACGTGTCGGTTTCCCCCAAGTTACCCCAATGTGTGACAATCTTAGTGGTCGCTACATGACCTAGTATTTGAAAAGCAACCTTAAAAATATGCATCTGTAGAATGCAATTTGACTGATGTTTATGAGCATGCTGGTTGGTTGGTTGTTAGTGATTCCGGACGCGTCAACAGCTTAGCTCATTAGTCCCGTAAGTGTAGTGCATGTTTTCCCTAGAGAGATGGCACCTCCCCCCGCTGGATGGACAGATCCGGCGCTGACCTACCGTCGGCTGGCAGGGTTTCCCCCAAACCAGGCCTCTCCCACCAGCGGGCACCACCCCAGCCGGGACAAGCTCTAAGCTCCCGACCGGTCTCCCGGAATGTGTAGTAGTGTATTGCATGTTAGTGAAAATGTGTGTGTAAGGGGAGAGGATAGGAAAAGGAAGGGGAAGGAAAGATCGGGCGCTGTCCGTGGCCTGTTTGGTAGGGTACTGCTCCGGCATTCACCTGAGCACGTGAACTGCTTCGTTCCTTTGTAGTGAATGTTTTACCCAGGAAAGTTTCAGTTTTCCTCCCCCGCTGGATGGTGAGAACCAGCGCCGACCTTCATGTCGGCTTGCGGGGGATTTCCCGCCTCATAGAACCTCCTCC
This sequence comes from Teleogryllus occipitalis, assembly GCA_011170035.1. NCBI lineage: Eukaryota > Metazoa > Arthropoda > Insecta > Orthoptera > Gryllidae > Teleogryllus > Teleogryllus occipitalis. The sequence goes on along the minus strand of BLKR01006737.1, from coordinate 3,328 downwards.
GTCGGGATACCGCCTCAGTGAAAACAAGTTCGAAGCTCTCGTATGGTCTCCGTGGTAGTGTAGAGCTTGTAAGTGTAGGTGTATGTGAAGAGAGAGGATAGGACAAAGAACACGGAAGAAACATCGCGTGGATCATGGCTCGCTTGCTGCGGTACTGCTCCAACATTGATCAAGAACTGATCGGAGAAACCGCGGGAAAATACCGATGAGAGCAGTCGGCCAGTAGAATCTACTTCGTGGCTGAATTCGACCTAGCTATACTATACAGTCGAAAATCCGTTTTAGTCGGGATACGAACCCAGGACTTTCTGGTGAGAATTGCTACAGAGTCAGCAAAAATGCTGTCTCTGAGCGAAATAAGCCGGTGTGGTTGAGATACCTAGGAAACGAAAGAATTGTGCAGGGAGTGATATCTCTTTGGCAGCCCATAAAAAACTGGTAGATGTAGGTAGAATAGAACATGATAGTAATACAAAATACATTATAGTAATACAAAATACAAGATAGAACAAGAACGGGTAACTGACATTTCAGCCCTTCATTTTTATTTTCCTCTTCAAATAGAGTTCATTTTACACTAAACTCTCTATTAGTCTTTATTAACCATCAAATCAGTTCTCTGGATAAAATAATTACATTTTTTATGAGAGAAAATTCGACGTATCTCACTTTTAAAATTTTAATATAAAGAATGACTTGCTATGCTTATTGGATTTGCATAATTTCATACCAATATTGTTTTAAAGAGAAAAGGTTCTTCTTTGAAAAATTAATCTGTAGAAATCAACTGGCGAACACACTAGTGCTATCGTCAATATCTACAGTAAACAATAAACTGCACGGTATCGAAGTTAATAAGTGCATAAAATGTTTTGTTTTTACCACAAGATTTAGCCGTCAGGCCTTACTACTATTAATAAATTACCTTCGGTTTAATCAGTGACGCAACCTATTTACCACAAGATTTAGCCATCAGGCCTTAGTAATATTTATAAATCACCTTCGGTTTAATCAGTGACGCAACCTATTTACCACAAGATTTAGCCATCAGACCTTAGTAATATTTATAAATCACCTTCGGTTTAATCAGTGACGCAACCTATTTACCACAAGATTTAGCCATCAAGCCTTAGTAATATTTATAAATCACCTTCGGTTTAATCAGTGACGCAACCTATTTACCACAAGATTTAGCCATCAGGCCTTAGTAATATTTATAAATCACCTTCGGTTTAATCAGTGACGCAACCTACGAGGAGCGACTCACGGAGCATTAGTCCCTCTCAGAAGCTGAATCTTATTCACGTATACGTTTTTACTAGACTTTTACTACATTCTTTGGCGACGAAACTTTGTTACACGAAATGAATGTCTATAAATCGAAAAGTTTTAATATTCTTTTACCCATTTCAAAAAAATCACCAAGGAAAAGATGGTTCAAAAGCTGGACATCGACAACTCCCGACACATCATGAAGGTGATGTGTGAAGAATAATAGATTCCAGCACATAGAAAAAGAAAGAGAACCATTTTATAAGAAAACATCACGTCGGCCGGTCACTACATTTGTAGCACCTCCCACAATAAAAATCCGGGGTACTCCATTTAGTATAATTACATTCTTGCATATTGTATGCCCAAAATTTGTTTTTTTAATAGACTCCGATATATCTTTCTATTTATTTGTAAAGAAAAGAGCCCAAATATTTCTCCCAACTTTTACTCTTTCAAGAGCATCAAAGTAAACTTGAGCAGAGCATCAAGCCGCACCAACTGAGGGTTTGGTTTGGTTTGGTTTTTTCGTGTTTCCGGGCGCGTCAACTACTTTGGTCATTAGTCCCGTTAGTGTACTGCATGTTTTTCTTGGGAGATGGTATCTTCCCCCGCTGGATGGCGACATCCGGCGCCGACCTACCGTCGGCTAGTGGGGTTTCCCCCTAACCAGGAGTATCCCACCAGCCCAGCCGGGACAAGCTCTAAGCTCCCGACCGGTCTCCCGGAATATGTGGTAGTGTAGTGCATGTTAGTGTAAGTGTGTGTGTGTAAGAGGAGAGGGTAGGACAAGGAAGAGGAAGGACAGATCGCGCGCGGTCCGTGGCCCGTTTGATAGGGTACTGCCCCGGCATTCCCCTGGTGTTGATCGGAGAAAACACGAAAAATTACAGATCAGAGCAGCCGGCCGCTAGAATTCTCCTCCAGACTGCGACTGAATTTGACCTAGCTGAAAAGCTAGTATCGAAAATCCTTCCACCGTCACGACTCGAACCTAGGATCTCCCGGTCAGAGGCGCTGCAGTGGCATCAGTTGATTCACTAAGCTACCGCTCCCGGTCCACCTGAGGGAATAAGGATGAAATCCGCACCTGCCATTCAGACGCCGCATCACATACTCCCACGCGGGATCGGGGAGCGGCAGGATGGCCACCACCCACCTCGTAACTTCGTAATTTACTTTGATTGCATGTTTTAAGTGCATTAGTGGATTAGCGCTGACCGAAACGACCCCGTAATTGCCGAAGCGGGGGCAAAGTGGTATTTTCATAATCGTATTTTCATATCTGATGATTGGATGGTGTGTGCGGCGTGGCGCGGCAGCGGAGTACCTTGGAGGAGTGAGTGGAAACGCAAGTGGACAGGTATTCAAGCACGTTAAAGGGGAAGAGATACTATCGATGGTGTGTTTTATAGTTGGACGACTTTTGTTAAGGGGCGCTTGAAATATTATTTTATCGAAAAAATGCATTTTAAGAATTTCCATTAACTGAAAACCTATCACTTTAGGGATTTAAAGTGACGAGTGAATTATAAGATGTCGTAGGACAGCATCCCGGTCAGACCAGATCACGATAAGTGAATTAATCTATTATCCTCTCAGCAACAACAATCGTTCAGAAGAGCATATGATTCCATTAGAAATAGAACATTAGGTGATTGACTTAGAGTTATGTGGTTGTATATTGTTTTAAATGTGTCAAGGCATTGGCGCACTTGAATTTTAATTATAAGTACACTAAAAGGCATTTATTAAGAGAAATATTCGTCATTATGTAGCTGAGAATATTGAAAATTTTCGGAGATTATTCTGTAGCAATTTATTTTATTTCTCAAGAACATGATATTTTTTTTATTCAGAAGCCTCAAATAAAAAACTCGAAAATATCTTAAATATACCATGTCTGGTCTCTGTGTATGGGAGTGTTCAAGAAACTTCGTCCGCAATTAAAGTTAAAAAGCTCATACTTAAAAAATCTCCCTTTCATTTCTGATTATCATATTGCCAAACATTTTCAGTGGTAAAAATCAGCAATACTTCCAAGTTTAAAAAGAGT
>BLKR01006736.1:0-51069 GCA_011170035.1 Teleogryllus occipitalis | reverse complement strand
CAATATATGTAAAATTTTCAAGTAGTTTATTAATTTGTAAAGTCAGCCAAATTTATTAATGTTGATTTTTAATGATAATATTTTCACAATCCAATTGAGGATTAATTCACTTTCTTATTCAATTTTTTTATATATATGGTAGCATACTTACTGCTTTGTTTTCCCTGATCGCTTAAGGTAAATGCCGGGATGTTTTGTAATGTTTGTAAGCCCAGGGACATTAGGCTTTAAAATTGTTGTAAAAATTCAATAATTTTTGTGAAAATAAATTGCTGTGGATCATCGGTTTTCAAGAAATTTTAATGACTGCTCCTTGCAATTTGTCATTAAAATTGACCACCCATGGTGCATCAGTTTATTCTTTACTGAACCTTCACATTATATCAAATCATATATCTGATCAATTCATTCTACTATTTAATATTAAATAACTACTAAATAACATTCTACTATTTAATTTATTCTTCAGTTTCAATAAGATTTTATTAATTCTGAGAGTTCAAATATTTTTAAATTTATAAGTAATTTAATTAAAAGTATTATATTTAATATTATAATTAATAAGAACAAATTTCATATATAAATTATAAATTAAATTATTTTACCATATGCCTGTTGTGATTTATAAGTCGTAAAACAACATTAACAAATCATTTCAGCATATCTAGATTTTTGAAGGCCACTACGTACATTTAAACAAGTCGCGTCGGCGCTTTCGCGTTTTATTTCGATGAGGTTGGCAGTGCCGAAACTCCGCCATCTTGAATTTTTAGGGTCTTTTCTTACGTGGAAACACCTATAGGAAGGTTTTTGCTTTGTTTTGTTTTTGTTTTCAAGAAAAGAAGGTATCTTAAGCACGCCGCGTTTAAAATGCACACTCATAGCTCTTTAATTTATGCCAGAGACAGCTTATAATATTGTGGTTGAAGTTAGTCGCCAAATTTGAGTTATTTCGGCACTTTATGTGTTATCAAATAGAAATGAATATAAACACAATAAAAATACCAGTTGTTTCATAGACCAAGTCTGGCAACATATTTTAATATAAAGCCACTATTCCCCGCCTTGAATTGTTTCAGCTTGCGCATACAACAGTTTCTGGATTTGGAGGTGAAATGGGAGCGAAAGCAGGGAAAGTTGCCTCCTAGGAGTGCGGGCTCCCCAGGTAGATTGATTGATTGATTTTTTAGTGTTTCCGGGCGCGTCAACTGCTTGGTCATTAGTTCCGTGAGTGTAGTGCATGTTATTTCTCGGGAGATGGCGGTGATCTTCCCCCGCTGGATGGCGAGATCCGGCGCCAACCGTCGGCTAATGGGACTTCCCCCAAACCAGGACTCTCCCACCAGCGGGGCACCACCCCAGCCGGGTCAAGCTTTAAGCTCCCGACCGGTCTCTCGGAATATGTGATTGTGTAGTGCATGTTAGTGTGTGTGTGTGTGTGTGTGTGTGTGTGTGTGTGTGTGTGTAAGGGAGAGAATAGGACAAATAAGAAGAAGAAAAGATCGCGCGCGGTCCGTGGCCCGTTCGGTAGGGTACTGCTCCGGCATTCGCCTGGTGTTGATCGGAGAAACCACGGAAAACTACCGATCAGAGCATCCGGCCGCTAGAATTCTCCTCCAGACAGCAACTGAATTCGACCTAGCGGAAAAGCTAGTGTCGTAAATCCTGCCACCGTCAGGACTCGAACTTAGGACCTCCCGATCAGAGGCGCTGCAGTGACATCAGTCGATGCACTGAGCTACCGCTCCCGGTCTTTACTTGGATAATTTTGGACAATTTTATTTATTATATATGTAGTTCCTGGCTTAAGTTTAGCAAAGTATTTCTTTTCCGAATCCCTGATCTCACCAAACTTTTTCTCTCTTAATGTGTCAATATTTTAACCCAACATACAGTCTGAGATTATTGGAAGGAAATTGTACGTGCGCGGTGCGCTCAAATACAGAAGTAGGTCACACAAATATTGTGACCATGACCTACGTATTCTTGTGATGGAATAAGTATTACACATTTCGTCCAGTATGTCTTTTTGCCAGTATGCCTTTGCCGTTTTATGCATAGCATGCATAGTTATTGTCTACCGAGTCAGTGATAAAATCAATTTCATCATCAAAGAATTTTGACTCATGAGAATTACTATCTTCTTCTTCTTCTTCTTCTTTTCGTCACATACTATTAGACACCAGACATTTTACATCAAAACAAATTATAGCTACACCAATATAAATAAGGTTTGTTTTTTCTATGAACTAGCAAGATACTGGAAGCTCCTCGTAGTTTTTATTTCGAAGAAATGCAAATTTGTTCCTTCTAAATCCAGCAGCGTAAGTAAAGTTGCCGAACCAAAGACACGTGGACACTTTTCTAAATCAATCGGAAGTCTCTCAGCCTCTGAGCTTGCTATCGCACACCGTTGCCGCACGTCGCACAGGAACTGCCTGACGCTTAAGAGGCACCACTTCTTACTTCAAGGCAATCCGCGCTTCATGAGCTAAGAGTTTACAATGTCAAAGATGTGGAACAGGTACAAGGTTTCGAAAACTTACTTGCTCTACATAACAAGCTGGCTAATCTCTAGCCGCCGTATTTTTTCCTTTAACTACAAATGAATCAATCAAATTGAATGAGGAAGTTGCGAGGCTAAGTCCACTGGTTTAACTCTTGCATCTAAGTCCACTTCGGGGACCTAAAATAAAACAGCTTTAGTACGACATTCTCTCTCAGCTCTTTCGCTTTGTCAACACAATTCAGATAAGTCCTGCGACATTGAAGCGTCGCGTCCGTGAATAATATAGAACAGCACACTAAAATTAGATGGCACGCAACTTAAAGTAACATGGATAAAAATGTGTCGGTTGAAGGCTGAACAATTCTTGGCACATACATAATCTGGATGTTTCATAAATAAACAAGGTGGTTTGGAATCTTTATGACAAAGAAATAAATAGAAATTTTGATGAGTTTTGAGAGTTTGAATGTTGCTTTGGCATTTAGTGGTTTCGAGAGAGTTAAAACAGTACAATTTTTTTTTTAGTTCTTATAGAAAATTTCTCATTTGTAAAATTTTGTGCAATAAGTAATAAATTTTAAAAAAATACTTCGTAAAATTGAAGAATTACATTTGATTATGTAATTGGTAGTTAGTTCTTAATTTTAATAAAAAAACTATTATTAGTATTACATTTGTCGAAATATTTATCTTCAAAATACGACTAAGAAAAAAAATACACCTAACAAGACATCAACAAACTCAAACAAGACATCAGTAACAAGCATCTGGTAAAATTTTACATTTTAAACTTTACTTGTCACAACATTCTCGCCTTACATCTCCCGCCATGAACATCAAGTAAAACTCTCTGACCGGGAGGTCCGAGGTTCGAGTCCTGACGGCGAAGGATTTTCGACACTAGCTTTTCAGCTAGGTCGAATTCAGTCGTTGTCTGGAGGAGAATTTTAGCAGCCGGCTGCTCTGATCGGTAGTTTTCCGTGGTTTCTCCGATCAACACCAGGCGAATGCCGGAGCAGTACCCTAGTAAACGGGTCACGGACCGCGCGCGATCTGTCCTTCCTCTTCCTTGTCCTATCCTCTTCCCTTACAAACACACACTAACATGCACTACACTACCACATATTCCGGGAGACCGGTCGGGAGCTTAGAGCTTGTCCCGGCTGGGGCGGTGCCCCGCTGGTGGGAGAGTCCTGGTTAGGGGGAAACCCCACTAGCCGACGGTAGGTCGGCGCCAATCTCGCCATCCAGCGGGGGAAGATCACCGCCATCTCCCGAGAGAAAAACATGCACTCCACTAACGGGACTAATGACCAAAGCAGTTGACGCGCCCGGAAACACGAAAAAGTAAATCAAGTAGTACCCACGACGTTCCTCGTGCACAGGCCGGGCGTGCAGTTTAACCTCCAGTTCTGTAGTCTGACGGTCGCGCACCGCTCCGTGGCAGCAGCGCCGCCGTCCAGAGAACAAACAGCGCGCGGGCGGCGCCGCGGGGCGGCGCGGGCGGCCTGGGAAATCTGGGGCGACCGCCACTCAGGGCGCGCGTTAATCAGCGCTGCGCGTGCGAGGGAGAGGGGGAGGAGCCCCGCCCACGCGTTTGTCTCTCGAAAGGCGCCGTCTGTGCGTCGCGGCCGCGCGATAAGCCCAAAGCCGGCCCTCCGCCGTCTGCAGGAGAATTCCAGCGACCGGCTGCTCTGATCCAACGTTTTCCGTGGTTTCTTCGTTCAACATCAGGCAAATGCTGGAGCAGTGCCCTCGCAACCGGGTCACGTACTGCGCGCGATCTTTCCTTCCCCTTCCTTGTCCTTTCCTCAACCCTTATTTACACACACACATACTCACAAACACTTCACTCGGCGGCAGGATTTTCGACACTAGCTTTTCAGCTAGGTCGAATTTGGTCGCTGCCTGGAGGAGAATTCTAGCGGCCGGCTCCTCTGACCGGTAGTTTTCCGTGATTTTTCCGAACAACACCAGGCGAATGCCCGAGCAGTACCCTATCAAACGGGCCACGGACCGCACGCGAATTATCCTTCCTCTTCCTTGTTCTATCCTCTCCCCTTACACACTCACACTAACATGCACAACACTACCACATATTCCGGGAGACCGGTCGGGAGCTTAGAGCTTGTCCCGGCTGGGTCGGTGCCCCGCTAGTGGGAGAGTCCTGGTTAGGGGAATACCTCACTAGCCGACGGTATGTCGACGCCGGATCTCGCCATCCAGCGGGCGAAGATCACCGCCATCTCCCGAGAAAAAAACATGCACTACACTAACGGGACTAATGACCAGAGCAGTTGACGCGCCCGGAAACATTAAAAAATCAATGAATCAATCAACACTTCACTCTCCAACTTGTCGGAGATCAGACGGAACTTGACCCAGGTGGGGCGGTGCCACGGTGGTAGAAGATTCCTGGTTGGGGGAAATCCCCGCACACCGGCGTAGGTCGGCGCCGAATATCACCAGCCAGCGAGGGAAGAAAAACGCCACCCCCCGCGATAGAAACGTGCACTACACTTACGGGACTCATGACTTTAGCAGCTTACGGGCCCAGAATACTATTCAATCAATCAAACTTCGCTCCTACAGCTCGATGTTATCAAATCTTTCCTATTTTGGTTTATATTTCAAGATCTGTAAGAAATAGATAGTTAATAGTAATTTAGTTACTTTGTGCTTGTAGATAGTTTGAAATTGTTTTTTCTTGTTTTGGAAATCTCCGTGATTGAAAGTACTGAGAAAAACAAATAAAATAGAAATAAATCGATTAGTGAAAAGTTAATTGAACTTGTGAATTTTATATTTTGGATGCCAAGAGTGTGTATCAGTAATTTCAACTGAAAATAATGCGCTCAGTTAGAAACTAGTAAAATGGATACTTTACTCCCCTTGCATATACTGGACATTCACTTTTCTTTAGTTCTTACTAGAGATCACAGCACTACTCAGTAAATTAAACTTTGGAGCTAAAGAAGAAAATTAAGTAATGAAAAAAAAAATTAGACATATTAGGAATTGAAATTTATTTATATCAAATGTAATTCTCCGCGAATTTAAGAGTTCGGAACTAACCAAGGAGCTTGAAAACCTTTGCAATTAAAAATATAGTTTTCCTTCAGACAGCTTCATCTAGAAATAATTTCTCAGTCGCTGATCCCTCACCCAAATTTGCAGACACATGAGAATGCAATGCTTACTCCGACCAACAGTTTTCAGTGACCGAGAAGAGCAGCCTATCGCAACCCTGAAATTTTCAGTACTAGAATGCACATAAAAAAACAAACTAATGTAGCGAATAAGTGACGTTATGGGCTTGCGTGGTCAGTCATTCGAATGAACTCTCTTGCTCGGGCAGCGGCCGCTTCTATGACGCGTGCCCATTGGCCAGTCCTCACCACTGATGCACCGACTGCCCATTTACCAGCTAATCGAGCGGTTAATACGCACAGAATATATGAACCTCACTATGGACTATGTCCACACATTTAAACCCATATAAAGGTCATGGAAGAGACTAACCCGGTGTAGTGTCTTCCGGATAGTGGAAAAAATTCCAATTTACCGAAAGTTTTTTGTCTGACATTAAATGTGGATTACTGAAGCATCGTACGTGTGAGTCATTTCCTGTTCACATTTTATAAACGTATCCACCTTCTCGGCTAAAACTGATTCGCTCGGTTGCAGTCACGTTGCAGGCGCTCGGTTGCAGATAAGTGGTACCCATCACTTATTCCTGTGCCCTAATGTGACCCCTGAGCTCTAATTGGTCAATGTAAGTACATATTATATGGACAGTCACAGCTTCTCAACCCTCACCGTTCCATTTCAATAATACAATATTGGACAAGCACAGCTCGTGAGCTTCATCGGTTCACGCAAGTACATACTACGTTGGACAAGCACCTGTGTTAGACCAACAGAACCAAATACATTTACATGCCGTTGACGCCGTCATCCGCCGGCCTGTAAGCTCGCTCCTTGCCTTGTCGGCTCTCACACAACTAGCGAGAAAGGGAAAGGCATCAAGGGAGGATTTGAGACTTGAGAGTAATACCCAGTACGTTAGGAATGAACACAAGCCGACTCCAACACACAAACACACACGCATGCCAGTGGTTGGATTCGAACCCAGACTACTCGTATGCAGCCGCCTCCGCGATCGCGGGTGCACAGGTCGGCTTGAAGCGACGTCCATTTCCCTCTCGGGCAGGGGGAGCCTCCGCGCGAGGCGAGGCGAGGCGCGGCGCGGCGTGGGCGGCGGCTTAGGGAAACAGTAATTTGCAGAGCGCGCGTGAGCGAGCGGGCGCAGGGAGACGCTAAGAAAAAGGGCGACGCCGCGCGGGACAAAGAGGCTGGAGGAGAAAGGGCAGAGCGCGGGATGAGGGCAGCTGGGAAATGAACGGGCGGTCGCCGCTCGCGCACCCTGCGACGGACCACGGGCCATGGGCGACAGTCCGCGAACGACGGATTACGGGTCACGGGCAACGGGTCACGGGCGACGGGTCACGGGCGACGGATCACGGGCGACGGGTCACGGGTGACGGGTCACGGGTGACGGGTCATGGGTGACGGGCCACGGTGTTGGTTTACAGGTCACGGGTTAGGGGCGACAGTATAAGGCTACGGATGACGAGCTACGGAACTCGAACATTGGGAGTCGAGTCACAAGCGTCGGGCCATGGACGATGGCCCATGGGCCACGGAAATGGAGCATTGGGAGTCGCGTCACGAGCGTCGGGACGTGGACGATGGCCCATGGGCCACGGAAATGGAGCATTGAGAGTCGGGTCACGAGCGTCGGGCCATGGATGATGGCCCATGGGCCACAGAAATGGAGCATTGGGAGTCGGGTCACGAGCGTCGGGCCATGGACGATGGCCCATGGGCCACGGAAATGGAGCTTTGGGAGTCGGGTCACGAGCGTCGGGCCATGGACGATGGCCCATGGGCTCCGGGACGGGGCAACGGCAGTCGGGGCTTGGACCATGGATGACGGCACACTGGTGAACTGCGAAACATTGAGAAATCTCCTTCCTTTCGATGCTGCAGAATGCACAAGAATGGCCATTTTCGTATAACAATTCACTTTGTGTTATGATACGTGGCACACTACAACACCACTTAGGTGCCAACGCAAATTTCAACCGGAGACATGGGTTTTCTTGTCGTTTTCTAGGTAATGCACTTGTCAAATTTTATCCTATTTCAGTGAAGTATCAATATTTGGCTATGCAACCAAACGACTTCCTCCGTGCCACCGATGAGACACCAATGGAATTAATTTTATTTGCAATATGATGTGTGAACCCCCATTTATTACAGTACTTTCTGCTCAGTTCTTCACGTTGACAAGAACACCGTTCATAAAACCTAGAAAGCGCTATATGCTCAAAAATATATTTCACTCGTTCCACCAAAAAAGGAACAAAACAAAAGAATATCCGATTCCAGGGCAAATTTTATATAGGTCAAAGTAAAACTAAGTGGTCCTATAACAGCGCAGCTCGCAGTATTCCTAACATTTGGAATTTTCAAAAATCAGAGAGTCCAATGGAAATGATATCTGGGCTATTTTCTGAGCGTCTAATGATTTATCTGACGAAAAGTTTCAAGAAAACATTCGCAGCAGATTTTCAGAAAATAATTGTTTAAAACTTGCCTTTATTTCACGCAAACTCACGAAAAACTACTCATATTTTCAAGGAATTGTACATGTCTTCATTTAAAGATATGTCTTTGAAGAATATATTAAGAAATTAGTGGTGCTACAACGTTTGGAATTTTCAAAAATTCTCAGACTCTACTGAAAATGAGAACTGTGACACGGTTTAAAACTGTGTTTTAAAGCGTCTTTTGCTTTATTCGTGAAAAAAAAAAGAGGCGTTCAGTATAATAATGGCAGATCCCAACCGAATTTTCTTTTGAGACAAATTTTTCTGTTTTTGTTCACGTTAATTTACACTGCGGAAGGTGGAATTTGAGGGTTTTGCCATATCCCAACTCATTTAATATTTCAGCATATGATAGGTATATGGCAGGAGTTTACCGTCATACTTCTAACTGAAAATGCGAGATCCGTTAAGATCTACCGTTATTATTCTGAGCATCTCAATTGAAGAAAAAACAAGTCATGTTCTAGAAAAAAGCTTTTTAAAAATCGCAATATCTTCAGACAAAAAATGAAGAAAAACTACTCCTTCTTTCAAAAAAATTGCACATGACTTTTTAAAAGATTTGATTTTTTAGAACATGTTTTTAGTAAGGAAATTTTTTTCTTCAATATTGTACTTTTGCAATGTTACTTTCTTGCACTTTTCAAAAATACAAAGAGTGCGACCAAAAAGGGAATCAGCACCAATTTTATACCGTACTTTGATACATACGAGAAGAAAATTGAAAGATGTATGTGTGAAAATTATGTAAAAACTACTCATTTTTGAAAAATTGTACCTGACTTTATTTCAATATCTATACCACTGATTTCTTTTAGGAAATAATGTCTATATTTAATATTATAGTGGTAGGACGACGCTGAAAAAGGGTAGTTTTGCAGTTTTCGAGAGAAAAAAAACAAAAAAAAACATTTCAATGCAAATTAACATTTTTTAAACCACCCTTTACCCTATCCGAGAACAAAGTTTAATAAAGAAAGGAGCCATTTTTGAGAAAAGTTTAAAAATATGTTGATGCTTCATGTAAAGTACTCCGAAAAGCAAAATATCCGTTTCAAACTCGCAGCGACTTCGTTCCGGAGTTGTTTTTTTTTGTTTTTTTCCCAGATCAATCAGGGAATATCAGTTTTGGAGAAAATAATCTGAACGGTTTAGGTGACAGCGTAGACTACAGACACGGACAGACGGACGTACAAAGATTTGTTCTTTGTACCACATTTCAAGGACTCACAAAACGTGAATTATGACAATACAACGTGTTACAGAAAGTAATTTACTTCATGTCGAATTAACATTCATCCACTTTTTATGTACTCTGATAACAGAAAACGAGTTATTCTGTCGATATATCGTCACTTTTTGTCGCAGCATTATTTCCTCTTTACTACGTAAGTAAGTAATAAAGCAAGTAAGTACCGGAAATAAGTCATTTCTAATAATGCGTCATACAAAGATTAAATATTTAAGCCCAGCGAACAGCTTATCACATAAAAAACTACTATAACCTAGATATTCCATTATACTTTCGCATTCATCCTCTATTCTTTTGATGTTCCGACCACTCTCCTCACACTTCTCTCTACACTCGAGACCGGTGGGTTATAGAACTATCTTTCCTGCTCTTGCTTCGGAGCAAAGGGGAAATTCAAATCCTGCAGGGATTAGTGGAGTTAGGAGAACGTTAGGGAAGCGTTAGAATTTCACTTTAAGAGCATCGTTCTCCGCGTACTCGCCCTAGAGTTGGAGGCTACGCGCGGAAGGCAAATGGAGCAATCGATCGCCCTACAACTCGACCTTCTCTCACGCGGGACTCAAGTTGAAGTTTCCCCTCGAGCCTTTCTGTGAAGTCAGAGAGCTATTAACGCATCATTTTCTCTGACCATTAGCCTCACGGCCATTTCGGTCAGGGATATTCCCTCACTAAGTTGGGCTTCAAATGAAGCAAGGACTGAAATAAACTCGAGCACTAGTTCTGACAAGATGTTGCTGGGATACGTATATTCATTTTGAAGATGAAGGTTAACATAACGACAAATCTCAAATGTATACAGGTGTTTTAGTTTACTGAAAATCATAAAACATTATCAAAACTTCAAAACTAGTTTTAGTGTTTTTCCCGTGCGATTACTTTAACCGGACCTGCAACATGAACCATTTAATTTACATTAACTTATTTACTTCTTTCCCACACTTAACTGCAGAAAAACATTAATCTATTTGTGTGTTCATTCACTCACTACACGCGCTATTCCCTTAATGCTTTATGACCACTTTATGTAATGCGAGTTTTTAATAACTATTTGTTTAATAAAAATTATTTATATAATTCAATCCTATAAATGGTGTTTTATTTGATACATTTAGTGGAATGTATATTGCTGCAACAACTGAGGTTGACAAAAACTTCATAAAACTAGTTTGATGTTATTTCTTAATTCACAAATTCTTCCAGGAAAGCGTGAAAAGATTTTTGTAGCCAATTAAATTGTTCAAATACGTTATCTTTTGTTTTATAAAATAAAATTTTCCTATATCCTCTCTCTCTGAAATTAATTAGATTATATGCCTGTAATTCACTCTACTGAAATGCATATCTTATTTTACTAGTCGTCGATTAATTTTATCCCTAGTCCGAAACTTGCAAGATACTACCATCTACATTTTTTTGCAAGATTCTCACGCAGTCATTTTCTTCTTGTCCCTTAAAATAAAATTAGAATCTCTACACTTAATGTTTCCTGTATTTACCGTGCATAATTCTTTGGAGAATATAATAATTTATTTCAAATTCCGTTTGTTGTGAAATAAGACTCAGGAGTGCAATTGTCTTCTTTTCCACTCGTGTTTAAAGATTTTTTTATGTTTAATGATTTTTAATTAAATAAAGTATGATCATATATTTGTTAATTAATTCCACGTCTATCTTCATCTTAAATTGAAGCCCATTACTCGTAGAGCTATGATTCCCAACGGTGTAAGATCTACTGCAATACTTACGTTTCGTCAATAACACTTATGAAAGAAACAACGTTCTGTTAATAGAATGGACTGAATCCAACAGCACTAGTTGCTAATCTCTAATCGGATCAGACGTTTTGTTGCAATCACGCTACGTTTATCTAGCTCAAACTGTTATTTATTATTTTAGGTGCATGAAATGACTTTCTTTTTATTTTCTTGCACGATTGACTTTCAGATTTTGCGGAGTCCAATAGGTCCAGGCAGCAAACCAGTCAGATTCTCCAAGAAATAATCATCTCGTTCAAGAAATATAAACATAAGTTTTGTACAATCGTATACAAATACTTATGTTACGAACCATTTTCTTTTCTGTCTGCACTCGATGGTCGTCGAAAACGAGTACCATTTTAGTAGGATACTTATTTATAAGCTCTCACGATCGTACATTTTTTATTCTGTGACGTCGAGTTTTTCAGATGTCTTAAGAAAAGACTAATATTTCTCACGCGTAACGATACTTTAAATCTTTAATTTTTGTACAATCGTAAAAAATAAATCACATATTCGTGAATAAACTTTACTTTCATGAATAAAATATGTAAAATATTCAGTGATGTAAAATAGGAGAGGGAAAAGAAAACAGAATGCAAGGATCTGCAAGGGCAAGAACAGGAAAGAGAAGAGAAGAAGACGAAAACAAAGAAAGTGAAGAGGAATACTAAAAAAAGACGAAAAAGAGGAGAAGGAAGCTGAAAATGAAGAGGCAGGAGATGAAAGGCACAACCATAAAGAGCAGGAAGATATAAAGTGCTAGAGGCCCCTAACGCCTTAAGCCGCCCCGCCCCCGTTCAAGGAGTCAGCCGCTTCTCGGAAGCGCCTTCAGCCTCGCGATAATGGGCGCCGCTCGCCGCAGGCGCGGGTAGGTGGGCGGTCGCCCGGCCGGGGCACGCGCGCCATCTCCGCAACACGTGTCCAGCTGCAGCCCGGGCCCCCGTCGCACGTCTGACGCCCCGCGTCCCATTCCCTGTGCTCTTCTTCCCACTCCCCGTGCCACGCGCCCCGCGCCACGCGCCCCGCGCCACGCGCCCCGCGCCATGCGCCCCGCGCCATACGCCATGCGCCCCGCGCCATGCGCCCCGCGCCATGCGCCCCGCGCCATGCGCCATGCGCTATGAGCCCTGCGTCATGCGCCCCGTGCCATGCGCCCCGCGCCCCGCGCCATGCGCCCCGCGCCATACGCCATGCGCCCCGCGCCATGCGCCATGCGCTATGAGCCCTGCGTCATGCGCCCCGTGCCATGCGCCCCGCGCCACGCGCCCCGCGCCACGCGCCCCGCGCCACGCGCCCCGCGCCATGCACCCCGCGCTATGAGCCCCGCGCCCCACGCCCCACACCTCACTTCTCGCACCCCACGTCTCGCGCCCCACGTCCCATTCCCCGTGCCCCGCTCCTGGCTGCCCGCTCCCCACGCCCCGCTCCCCACGCCCCGCTCCCCACGCCCCGCTCCCCACGCCCCGCTCCCCACGCCCCGCTCCCCACGCCGCTCCCCACGCCCCGCTCCTCACGCCCCGTTCCCCACGCCCCGCTCCCCCCGCTACCCGCTTCCTACGACCCGCTCCGCGCGCCCGACCCAGCCAATAAAATAGGGAGGGGCCGCTGCCACCGCCTGCGGCGCGCCGGGAACTTGCGGGGCCTTGGCGACCTCGCCCGGAAACAACCGCCTTGATGACCCCTTGGCCGAATCCCCGCGCTTAACTCCCACCGGCGCACTGCCCACGCTGCGGCCCGGTCCATCGACCGCGCGACACGCCCCCTCGCGGCCCCCGCAGGGCACGCCGCCCGGCGACGGGCAGGCCTTTCACACACACACAGAGCACACGGATGCGCCGAACACTTCACTGACTATGTCATTCCTGGCGCGTCAACTGCTAAGGCCATTAGTCCTGCAAATGTGGTGCACGTTTTGTCGCTGGAGATGGCGGTGATCTCCCCCGCTGGATGGCGAGATCCGGCACCGATCTACCCGTCAGTTTGCGCACTTTTCCCAACCAAGAATCTCCCACCAGTGGGGCACCGTTCCAGTAGGGACGAGCTGTAAGCTTCCGATTGGTCAGTCGACATAGGTGGTACTGTGGTGCAGGTAAGTGCGGGAGTGGGTAAGTAAGGGGTGGGGATTGGACAAGGAATGGAAAGGGAAGATCGCGTGTGGTCTGTGGCCGCTATGGCAGGGTACTGTTTCGGCATTCGCCTTGTGTGTATCATTGAAACCTCGGGAAATTACCGATTAGAGCAGCCGGCCGCTAGAATTGTCATTCAGACGGTGGCTGAATTCGAACTATTAAGCTAGTGAGAAAAATCTTTCCACCACGAAACACGAGTTCAATGTGCTGCACAAGGGTAGGTGATTCAAAAAGTTGGAAGACTTAAAATGATTGGGATAGGTTAACTTAGCCAATTTGATACGGCCAATTTGACTCGTTTTGACGTTATTTGACGTTTAAATACACGTTAAGAACAGTCACTACAATTACAAATACAAACGTAAGAATCTACATTTCTAGATCTAAATGTTTTGATTATTAGTCGATATAACAATACTGCTAATCATAAATTCTGTAAAAGTTTCCTTAATCTATATTTTTTAATGTTTGTAAATTAATAATTAATGTTAATGTATACATTTCCATCACAGTTAACGTTCTGAAATTTCAGATTGCGATCAAAGCATATAATACTTTATACGTTCTCATTAGAAATCATATAAACGCGTTAAGTATACAAAAATTAATACAAAAGTAAATTAAACTAGTATATATATATATATATATATATATATATATATATATATATATATATATATTACTGATAATACAGATCGACGCTTTACCTAACCTTACCGATGTGTTTAACAGCAACATGCATTCTGGAATACGGATTTGACTGCATGGCAGACGTGAACAAAATTCACCTTGAAGGCTGATTTTAGGTATAAATAAAAAATAAGGTCAAACGTACGCACTAATTGTGATTCCTCTAGGTTTTTTACATCACATTGAACAAGTCAAAAAGTTTGTAGACAAATCGGAATGGGTCATGCTTTTTTTTTGGGGGGGGGGGCATTTCACGAGGAATTATCCACATCAAATAGTATGGTTTTCAACATAAAATAGTTTTACCTCCGGGAATAATTTGACTAATCTCATTGTGCTACCCCTTTTAAATGCTAACATTTCTTCCAAATACGTAGTGTTCAATGTTTGTTATGTCATTAGTCCACGATTTTTGATGTGCAGATCCGATTATTTGTTTAGGACGGTTTCTATTTGGTTTATATTCTTTTTCGGCTTCCTAGAATCTATTGCAAAGAACATATTTGTATGTTATATATTTATCTGTCACTGCCTTGGCTATCTGATTATTGCTTATTCGTAATCTGTTTGGTTTCCGGACCTTCTTTTTATTTCCTTGCGCTTTATTGACTGCCATCTCTACGCGTTGCTTTATGTTCTGCCAGTCTACGTCTACATCGTCAGCAGGCGGAAAGTTTAAAAGCTGTTCTTATAACCTAATTTCATACAATCTTCTAATACTTCGTTGTCCAATGAGTCATACTTTAAAGAGCGTGATGTGTTTGATTCTTGGCTCTAAATGTCTGCGAACACTGTAACAGTTGCAATGACTAAATAGTGCTCAGAGCATATATCACTACCATGCACTTGATCTGTCACTAAATTAAAGCATTTCTAAAAAGTGAATTGATTAAAATTGAAGAATAATTGACACCCAGTGCAAATACATTGATCCTACTAGTATCCTAGACTGGAACTTTCTGTCACTTTCACACATTCTCTACAGACTGAGATATGGAATTAAATATTGGATTCATGAAAATTTATCGATCTTATATGCGAAACCATTTGAAGTAAGGCTGAAGATGAACGAAATGGGTCCTAGGTTCGAGTCCTGATGACGGCAGGACGGAGGATAGGACAAGGAAGAGGAAGGACAGATTGCGCGCGGTCCGTGGCGCGTTTGGTAAGGTACTGCTTCGGCATTCACCTGGTGTTGATCGGAGAAACCACGGAAAACTACCGATCAGAGCAGCCGGCCGCTAAAATTCTCCTCCAGACAGCGACTGAATTGAACCTAGCTGAAAAGCTAGTGTCGAAAATCCTGCCGCCGTCAGGACTCGAATCTAGAACCTCCCGGTCAGAGGCGCTGCAATGACATAATTTGATGCACTGAGCTACCGCTCCCGGTTTGAGAGCTAGAAATCCTGAGCGCTCTTCAATACGATCACCACATTTCCATCACAGGCCACGCGGTGTCGAATACACTAAAGAGTAAACAGTCTTATAACAAACGACAATTTGCGGTCCGCTATCAATAAAGAAAAGACCTTGGACTTATCTTTATTCAATCTGACATGGTGCAGTTAGGTGTTCCCGTTCACTGACAGAGTGATCTGAACTACCGCTGACTCTACAAGTTACATCTAGTTGTTGAAAGCTAATTAGCTCAACTGTGGCTCACATTTCTGACCCGCCCACGTTCACTTTCGCGCTGAGTAACGCAATACTCTGTAGTTATCATACTGGCAGTGAATACACGCAGCACTTACGCTACAATGTAAACTGTCGTGATTTTTCGATGTCATGATTAATATCTAAGCATGAGAACAGGTATTTAGAACCAAATGAAGGTCATTGAATGAAACAGTCTCTCTAATAATTTAATAATCGTCTATCTAATAATATAATTGTCGCTCTAATAATCATTTTATATAATACGAATTTATTACTTTTTGAATACCCTATTTTATTTTATTTAGATACTGGTTTGCAGACTCTGAAATAAAAGTTTAATCCACGATAGTATTTTACTAGGGGTGTTTAAAATGGAAATGCTACCACCCGAGAATTCCTCATTCAAAATGTGTCTGTGCCGATGACTCATATTCCGTAGGATAAAGAAGTGATAAAAATAATGAGCACATTTTTTGACGCTGATGCCGTTAACAACAAAAAGCAATTTAAAATACTGCGATAATATGCATCTCAGATGCGATAAATACACAATCAGACTCAAACAGATGAATATTTCATGGAAATCCCTCCATTTCAGAAGTAAATTCGGCCATGTCTCTTATTGCACGTTTACAACTAAAAAGTGTTAAATTTTATTATTATCATTACCTTATGAACAAATATCCATTTATAAAAATGGATAATATGAAAAAGGAAGTTTGGATTCATCAGAAATCGGAATTATCTCTCTTGACAATTATAACAAAAATATTTACGAAACAGAGGTTTATTGTCAAGAGTTGAAAAATAATAAAACCTTCAACTATTGTTCCCGGAATTCTCCTGTGGGGAATCTGCAGAAAAAAATGGCACACTTTACCTTTCTTACCGCGTGGAATATCCGAGAGCTGAATTTTAAAAGGCGCCGCAGAAGCATCCCTTTCTCGCCTTATATAAAACGCCAGAGGGCTATTATTTTTCACCTGCACTTCAGATGTCGGCGCGGGGGGGGGGAGCGACTTCGCCGAGAGCCAGTGGGCATCTTCATTTCAGGCAACGCGTCGGGTTGCACCTCTCACTAGCTCTCTGAGACACTAGCTCTTCCTGAGAACGATGAAAAAATCGTGAAACTTCGTGTGTTTTTTTTTTAAATTTTTATCGAGTCGTATGCTCTGTTTTATTCTCTATTAAATGTTTCTAACCGTTTCATGCTACGTTTCTTAGTTTTAGATAAAATATTTTTTTTCGAAGCGAGTGTCAACTGTCAAGACCTTAGTGAATGAACTCTAGATACATTTTCTCAAATTGAAAATTTTCAGCATATTCATGGATACAAACACCATAAATCATAATCAATTAAAGATAATTTAATTATTTTTGCAGCATGTAAACCATGATTTGCTCTAGTTCGTAAACTAGAATAGTTAATCTGTCACTAAAATGTTCGTTTTTATGAACAGAAATGTCCAGAAGAAATTTTAAATCAATTTTTTCTCAAATAATCAAGTCTTGATCGTTTAATTTTCACAGTATATTTACCATTATTAAAATATACTAATCCGTTGTAGAGTTATGATGTTTGAAGTAAAACTCTGCATTTTTGCTAATTATATATGAAAAAATAGAGAATTAAAAAAAATTTAATCTTTAAAAGAATAAAGAAATCAAATGTATAAGAGAAAACAAAACAGACTCTAAATTCTTGAATTTTTTTCTCAGGTATACGTATATGTCTACGTTAAGGCCGTCACGGATCCTAAATGGTCAAAAATTCGAAACAATTTCTTAGAATGTTTTTCTTGAAAATATGCATCATTAGTAATTAAACATTTTACAAAATAATACTGTTCTTTTTAAGAAATAACAGGGTAAAACTAAGTTATCGAGTGTAACTGTTTCTTTTGAAACGGTTTAATATCTAAAAGACATGTTGAATTTTATCAAGAAACTGCATTTTTGTAATACACTTCAAACTACCCGTTTTTGTGACGTTCTTTCTTCAATGTGTACCTGGTACTGTGAAAATAAATCCAAATGGCATTTGAATTACGTATAGAGTGAATATTAGTTATGTACAAAATACGTATCGTTAGATACGTATCACGATACGAAATTGGTACGTTTTATACTAAAAAAATACTATTTTATTTTAAAATTCCTGTGCACTAAAATATTTTCGTCGAAATTTGCGAATTAATTCTTTGAAAGGTGACATAATGTTGTTGATAGACAATAGATTAGAACACTATCCAGGGTTTCTTTGTATGCCACTTTGGCATTGAGATGATGGATTTTCCGACCTGCGAAGAGCCATGCACATCAGCCGGCATCGAAATCGTAACCGCCATCTGCAATCGTCATTAAATTCTTCGTTCCCGCACTAAAGCGTACAGCATTTTCAAGATGTTTTCTTGATTAAATTACTTACTTATGGTGGATAAATAAATGATACGTGTTCTTTTATTGTCACTAATGTCTATAGCCCACAGTTGGATTCTCTCAGCGAACTTTTGATAACTCACCGTTTGATTTGATCTACCTTTTTGCACAAAACTCTTTAATTCCATAGATCTCCCTAACTCACATTCTTAGATTCCTGTTCCTGTTTCTGGATCTGATTTCTGATTCCAAATTCGTTTCTGGATCCTGTTTTTCTCCCCCGTGGATAAATCTTTTACACATTTCTCTCTTCTATTTTCCCGCTTTTTAAAACATACACAACAGCTATTTTTATATTAAGTGCATGAACTCTTTTTTGTTGCTCGATCTCCATTGAGGGATTTTCCCTCCATCTACCGGTCTCGGCACAAAAGCCTGCATCCTCGATTGTGAAAAAACAAAAACAAATTACAGACAGATTACATTTCTCATAAAAATTTTGAAAACAACATTTAAGACAGTGATTTTATTTTTTACTGCAATTTTATTATCGTAGGTATGTACGCTTACAAAGAATGAAACTAAATAAAAGAATTCTAAACATCTTTCTTTTCTAAACAAAGTTAAAAGCGCTGCTGTTCATAATAATTCATCCGCTGTCATTCTCGTACGTGATTTCTTGTCTCCTTCGTTTACGCAGCCGGTCCCTCTTCGGAGACCTGTTCTTTACAATAACCGATGTCAGGCCACTCGCATTCAGCGCATATCGGCCGGCCTCATTACAGCGCCGTCTGCCACGGAACTCCTTGCCCATCAATCTGCGCCATGTTGTCACATGTCACGGCCATTTTGGCCCCGACGGCGTGTCGGGTGCGCTTCGTGCCGACGCCCTGGATACGTCCGTCGCCCCGCCTCCGCCCCCGGCCGCCCTCCGTCTTTCGGGCTGCGCTCCTCCCCCTCCGCGCTGACCTCACGTCCGTCAACCTTCTCAGATTGGCATCATTCGATTCCTCCTCCCGCTCACTTTCGCGCCGATGATTTGCGCCAACTTAGCAGCGTCGAACTCCCCATTAGGAGTCGTGTACACTCATTATGTCTCTCCTCGTCGTCCGGCAACCTCTGTTTCCTCCGCCTGCATTGCAGACCAGCCACCCGACTTGGTTTCGGCTAACCGGCCTCTCGATTTGCAATCCCTCACCTTCCGCAGCAGGCAGTGCTCACCCTGTTACATAGTTTCCTTCGCTTGGGAACTGCAGCCCTCATCTCCTTGCCCTCTGAGCCTACAGCACTCACACCCTGGCGTGACTGTCTCTCTTCTTCCACCGCCACCAGCGTGACTTCTTCGCGCCCAGTCTCTTCTCCACCATGTTGCAACCCCCTCCCCTTACCATCCCCATCAACCGGGCGTCCCACTTCATGTCTTCACGCCTGACACTCCCACCGCCTGGTATTATCCATATAACATCCCAACCGCCCCAGTCACCCAGACCGCCCCAACCACCCACACCTCCCCCACCATCCCCACCGACCCCACCACCCACTAGATCCCCATCACTCTCTTGGCCCCCACCACCCATCCTTCTGTTAGTCACCCAGACTGCCTCACCCCCACACCGTCCACGCTACCCACACTACCCATACCGTCCCCACCACCCACTTGTCCCACACCACCCCACTCCCCGTCTGCCTCCACACCGCCCCACCACCCACATCCCTCACGCCACCCCCACTACCCATACCTCCTCCACCATCTACCATCTCCACCGCCCCACCACCCCACCGTCCCCACCGCCCTCGCCACCCACACTACCCACACCGCCCTCACCATCCACACCGCCCTAACACCCCGCTCCCCTGTCCGTCTCCCACACCGCCCCTGCCGCTCCCAGCGCCGCCGCCCCGCCCCGACCCGCCCCCACGGCGCCCGGCGCCGCCGTCCGTCGCGACGCGCCCGGCGCGGCGCGGGTGATCCATCTTGTTCACGGGCGGCAGATGCTTTTAATGCCTCTTGCCAGGTCGCCATTACCCCCGCGGACGAGGTGGGCGGCGAAGAAAAGTTCCATTTATCTTAGCGGGGGCGCCGCCTCTCCGTCCCCGCGCCCCGCACCCCCGCTATCTCGGCTCTTGGCAGCCACTCCCACGCCCGCGATGGAAGAAATACTGTTCTCGTGCCAAAATCACTCGCAAACATCTTCAAATTATCAAATCAAAAGAAACGGAACGTTTACTTTATTATCTCACGAAGCAAATTCTTAAATCTATAAGAACCAGTTTAGACGCAATATATTTCTTCAGGAAGCGCAAACAAAGTGATGCAATCAATCTTGTACTCTACTATTTACGTAGATTACATGTTAATTTCTCGAAAACCACGCAGTCTTCGTAAGAAATATGTTCATTTTATAGTTTCTATAAAGTTCTATTTTTTTTAATCATAAATATCCCTTTAAGAAATTACTTAAATCTACAAATAGAACAAGTCATCAAAAAATGTAGAAATAGGAACATTATGATAAATTGCCTTTTGTATAAAACATTTGTAATCCTTTTTTAAAACCATTGTCTAACTTTCAGTTCTAATACATTTTCAAATATTGTTAAAGAACTTTAACTTATTTTAAACTCAACTTTTAGATTGAAAAGTAGCTCCTTCGTTTCTACCCTACTTCTCCTCCATCCATTTATCATCTAGAATTGAAAAAAATAGTAATATAACAATTGTCTGTTGATGAGAGATATTTAATAAGCTGAATTAATTACAAAATGGGATAATTAAGAACGATTTATTATGAATACAACATGAAAAATGTAAAATATGTGACAAATGTTTATGAAATTTTCATTGCATTTCATTGACTAAATTCATAGAATATGGGAAACGTTTCAAAAAATTCATTGTGATTAAACTACTTATACTTCCAGTGCGGTTTTCAAGTCAGTAAGGAAATGATTTTCGCTTTTCAAAGGCTATGAATTATTTTACGAGAGAGAATATTTGACCTTACTCCATGACATCTGCACACACCATTCTAAAGGCCCAAAAAAGAAATTTTACGGGAACGTAATTATTAAATTAGCTCAAAGAATTGGTCATCCCGACCGGGATTCGAACCCAGGCCATCTGGTTTATGCCCAGCTGCTCTCAACCAACCTTGTTACTCAGTAACAAGGTCACAATTTAGATAGCTTTACAAGCGATCCATACTCTTAGCGAATACTCTTATCTTACTCCATAGTGAAACATACTCTCCCGATCGTAAGTGCGTCCAACAAGGTGACAAGAAAGGTGACAATTGTAAGGAACATAATTCAGTAATTTCTTTAATAGCTCCAGTGAACTGCAAGTTTTCCTGAATTATTTGCAGCGGCAATGAGAACTGAATAACTGCTCGCAAACATACGCGCTATAAGTAATGCAAGTAATATAAGTAATGTTATTTATACGAAGATTCTCGTAAGTCAAAACCAAAACTGTGATCTAAACTACAAGGCCCTGTGCTTTTTTTAAATATAATGTCAAATAACATGAATTCACTTTGCGACGTTACTCTCGCAATGAACAGACAAAATATGACTCCTGCTAATCTTCTAATAATGCTTTCAAATTCATAGCAAGCCGTTCGTCTCAGTCATAGCAACAAAATTTCCATTCGTGTTGATATATCAACGATAATCGCGCTCAAGTAGGGCATCACGTGTTTCCTAAAAACCTCGTAGAATAAAAGCATCTCAATGATCACAAACAAAAAGAAAGCTTATATCTTCCAATCCACTCCCATTACGACACTTTGGTGCGCAGCTTACGTATACCAATATCCGGCGGTTGCTCATCGCGCCACACTGATCAAGAAAATAGATGTTCCAGTGCTCCAAATAAAAAGGATTCCGCGTAATCCGTTTCGAAGAGGTGTCGCAATATTCGGATCTCCCGTGTCCGTTGCCGCGCTGCTCGCACGCAGCTCTTCTGCTCGCGAATTAACAGCGAAGGACGATCGTCCGAAAAACGCAGCGCCGGTGGCCGGCAATTTTTTCCGCGCGTGTCACCCGCCCTTAATTACCATCGGCAAAGGCAAGTCGCTGCCCCGCACGTGTAGAGAAGTACACACGTCACTGGATACGGACAGTTCACGCCAGTGAACGAGTTTTCTGACAGGTTCTAAAACAGTGGAGCATCACTGAAGACCGAATCGCTGGGCGAAATATCCGTATCCTTGGAGCGCTAGCCGTTAATGTCTCGAAGTGCCAATTCAGTGCGTGCACAGATGGATTGATTGATTGATTTTTTTCGTGTATCCGGGCGCGTCAACTGCTTTGGTCATTAGTCCCGTTAGTGTAGTGCGTGTTTTTTCTGGGGAGATGGCGGTGATCTTCCCCCGCTGGATGGCGAGATCCGGCGCCGACCTACCGTCGGCTAGTGAGGTTTCCCCCTAACCAGAACTTTCCCACCAGTGGGGCACCGCCCCAGCCGGGACAAGCTCTAAGCTCCCTACCGGTCTCCCGGAACATGTGGTAGTGTAGTGCACGTTAGTGTAAGTGTGTGTGTAAGGGGAGAGGATAGGACAAGGAAGAGGAAGGACAGATCGCGCGCGGTCCGTGGCCCGTTTGTTAGGGTACTGTTCCGGCATTCGCCTGGTGTTGATCGGAGGAACCACGGAAAACTACCGATCAGAGTAGCCGGAGGCTAGAATTCTCCTACTGACAGCGAGTGAATTCGATCTAGCTGATATGCGAGTACGGAAAATCCTGCCGCCGTGGGGAGTGGGAACCTAGGACCTCTCAGTCAGAGGCGCTGCAGTGACATCAGTTGTTGCACTGAGCTACCGCTCCCGGTACTCAGCTGGACGTTGCGGCTAGTTTTCACAAGTGATTTACAATGATCCAATATCGCCACTAAAAAGAATATTGTAATAATTGAAGCAAATCATGTCAAAAACTGATAATTATACTTATATATGTGAATTAAGTTATACAACGGAGTAGAAGTCCAGACCATAAAAACCGAATTTCAAAGAGCTCCCATTTTTCCTTGGCTTTGCTGACGGTTTTAATTAAACTCGCAATAAAGTAAATTTTAATCCCTGAATTCCACATGTAAATAGTGTTTCTTAAAAAGGAAGTTTGCTTTCATTCAAACTAATAACTACATTTATTTCATGCAAACATTCTCCAGTTGGCGGAATGAAAAACATAATGTGTAAAACAGCTCGAAAAATCAAATATTAAAGAAAAGAATGGTCATTAAATTTTTTAATTTAATTCCTTTTACCGTTATAAAAAATTAATACCATATAGAGTTCGTGTTGACGAAATTAAAAATATATTAATTAGTTTCGCCCCAAATTACACGAAAACGACTCATATTTTGGAATAATTGAACATGAACTTACTAAGGAAAATAATATGTCTTTAATATTATAGTTGTGGGAAGACGCCACAAAAATTCCACTTTTGCAATTTTTAAAAAACTTGGAATTTCAAAGAACATAGGGACTACATCAGCACCATTGTTGTCACAGTTTGTTCTTTGTTGTCACAACACAGTCTCATCAAAAAATTTAGTGCTCTTTTTGAGAAAGTTTTGAAAATGTTTTTAAGGCTTCATATAAAGTATCCTCAAATATAAAATATTCTCAAAGATCTATTTGAAACTATCAGAGTCAGGAGAGCATTCAGATCAATCAAAGAATATAAACTTTGAAGAAACTCAGCTGAATGACACAAACTGACAAACGTTTTGCCGTCAATCCATTTTTCGGTATCAAGGACTTACTATCATGGACTCTGGCTATACGACGTTTTGGAGAATTTTTTCTAAATTTAACAACGGGATTTATCCACTCTTTCGTCATTAGGGCCCGGCAACAAGAGTTTTTTTCTGCCAAAAATTCGCCGTTTCCCGGCGCAAGATTACACAACTTCCTCTTCTTACAAAGTACCTTCGTACTGTCGGGAAAGTAAAAATGCGATGTACGGGTCAGAATAACAAATTGGGATCATTCTTTTTTTTAAATCAGCAGTAACAAATGAATTTGTATTGTTCGTTGCTTGGAGAAATCTTTCGGAGGATGTGCGCTCTCTCACACGCTCAGCCGCGTGGCCGGGAGCTTGGAAGCGGCCGCAGCGCAAAGCAGAACAAAGCGCCATCTGTTTCGGGGTTGATCCTCCCCCGCGCAGCTGCAGGCGATCGACGCGGGGCGGGGCGGGGCGGGGCGGGGCGGGAAGGAGCGGGGTGGTGCGAGGCGGGGAAGGATGGGGAAAGGGGAAGCGGTGGGGAGGAGCGGGACGGGTGAAGAGGGGCTGGGGAGTGAAGGGGCAGGTATGGTGAAGAGGAGGGGAGAGAGAAAGACGGGGGAGTGATGTGTGGAAGGGGAGGGGCATGGAGGGGTTGGCGAAAAGGATGTGCGGAGAGGAGCGTGGAGGGGAGGGTATGAGAGGGCGTGGAAGAATTGGCGGGAATGGACGGGCGGGTGGGGAGGGGGGGGAAGGGGGCGGCGGGGAGGGATGTGGTGTGGTGGGGCCGAGAGGGGCGCAGGCGGGAAGGTACGGGGTAAAGCAAAGCGGGTAGGGCAAGGACGGGCGCGCCGAAGAGAAACGGATTGCGAGGCGGGCGGGAGGCGGGGCGGAGGCGGGGCGGAGGCGGGCGGAGGCGGGCGGGAGGCGGGGCGGAGGCGGGCGGAGGCGGGGCGGAGGCGGGGCGGAGGCGGGCGGAGGCGGGGCGGGAGGCGGGGCGGGAGGCGGGGCGGGAGGCGTGGGGCGGGAGGCGGGGGCGGGAGGCGGGGCGGAGGCGGGCGGGAGGCGGCGCGGAGGCGGGCGGAGGCGGGGCGGGAGGCGGGCGTGGAGGCGGGGCGGGAGGCGCGCGGGAGGCGGGGCGGGAGGCGGGGCGGGGAGGCGGGGCGGAGGCGGGGCGGGAGGCGGGGCGGGAGGGCGCGGCGGGAGGCGGGGCGGGAGGCGGGGCGGGAGGCGGGGCGGGAGGCGGGGCGGAGGCGGAGCGGGAGGCGGGGCGGAGGCGGCGGAGGCGGGGGCGGGAGGCGGGCGGGAGGCGGGGCGGGGAGCCGGGGCGGAGGCGGCGGAGCCGGGGCGGGAGCCGGGGCGGAGCCGGGGGCGCGGGAGCCGGGGCGGGAGCCGGGGCGGAAGGCGGGGCGGGAGCCGGGGCGGGAGCCGGGGCGGGAGCCGGGGCGGGAGCCGGGGCGGGAGCCGGGGCGGCAGGCGGGCGGGAGGGGGCGGGGCGATGGAGCGCCGGGACAGCGCGGGGTGGCTGGCCAGACGGCGATCCCAACGCGGGGCCGTCGGGCAGAGCAGAGCGGCTTACAGCTCACGCCATGCAAATTTTTCTGGCGTCGCGGCGCGGCGAGGCGAGGCGAAGCGAAGCGAGCTTCCTCCCAAAAACAACGCCCGGGCAACGGAGTTGGGGTGTGGTTTGAGGCCGCGGCGCGAACGTAGAAGCGTGGGGTAGGGTGTGGGAAGGAACGGGTCATAGGGCGACTGCTGGAACTGGAACCGAAGGAAGCTGTGGGAACGGAACTGGAATTACAACGGAATGTAGCCTTGCGAGTGGCGGCGGGTCGGATGCCGGACGAAGTGCCGTGCAAGAGAGCAAGGAGAGTCAACAAATGTGAGGAGCATGTTGGCTCGCGGGGTGGAAGGAAGTAGACGCAAGTAACATTGAGCACTGTGGGTCGTGTGGAAGAGGCGGAGAGAGGTGGGGTGCTGAATGCAGGCTGCGGTTTGAGGATCGACGGCGGAGGTGGAGAGGGCGATGGGGAATGTGAGCTGGGAATGAACAGGTTGGGTGTCACGGGGAAAACGGGAAGTTTAGTGCTTATCCAGGGGGGGGGGAGTGTTGAGTGGCGTTCAGTAGCGATGCCCGCAATAGTGAGATGGAGTGTGTGCAAATGACTGGAGGACGCGTGCAGTAGCCGGTTTCGAACCCTCGCCTGTCCCGTGTAAAATCCGTGTGAACAGAAAGGGCTCTGTGTAGGTTTTCTCGAAGTTCTTGCGTTTCTCTTGCCACTCATTCAATCATTTTTCCTGTATTGTTCAGCTCTTTAGTATTATCGTTATCATCTACTCATTAGATCATTATGCAAGTGCTTCTATAGCATGAACGGTTGTCGGACGCTACAGTACAATAAATAATCGCAGAACAATAATAATCGCAATAATCGCATTACTACTTAAGTTTTGAATTTTGAAAGGGAGAAAAAAAACAAAAAAAAACTCCCATGTAATAAAATCTATTTTCAATAAGCAATAAATTTTGAATTTTGAAAGGGAGGAAAAAAAAACAAAAAAACTCCCATGTAATAAAATCTATTTTCAAGGATAAATAAGCAATAAATTTTGCCTCTTATTACTTCCTGCCGCGACAACGTGGAAACGATAATTTGAATAATTGTATTTCCCACTGAATTCTAGAAGACGTGCATGTATTTCCCCAGAATATTATGCCATATCTCAGGCGGGAATGAACATTCGCGAAGTATACACAACGAGCAGTATGAAGGCTGACTGAATTTGCAAGAATTCTGAATGCGTAGCATAATGAACTTCGTTAATTTTGTAAAGTTCACCCATTTAAATTTTGGACATCTTACTAAGGTTTGACTGAATTTGAGAGATCAAAAATTCTTGTTCGTCTTTAACATCAGTCAATGGTACACTGTTCATTTTCAATGGAGCACAGAATTGTTTATTTGAAATGGAAAACTGCATTAAAACCGTTTTCTTTTCGTTTACTATTAATTTGTTATTTCGGAACCAATTTGAAATCTTTTTAATTATACATCGTACTCTGTAACATATCCGCATAGTTAAGTAGAAATCGGAAATCTGAAGCTTGTGTAGGAAACGTGAGACGGAGAAACGAAAGCAAAATGTAAAGTTCATAGCATGGGTGTGGAAAATACCGCTCAAATGTGAGACTCACTCTTCCAATATCTCAGGATATCCAATATTTCGTGTATCGATTGCAGTAGAACCTCTCTAAAGTATGCTTGGGCTTAGCTGACGCTCTACCTGATCTGATTCTCCTTCTTTGAGACCATGCATGCATAGGTACGATTGCCCGCTCGTAGTTGGCGTGTCATTTTCCGTGTGTGTATCAGATACATAAGCAAAGAAAGCTTTTGATGTTGGTCGAACACATCGAACAAAACGAAAGATCACTACACGTATGAAACAAAGTGTAGACTGTCACCTTACTTATAAAAAACATATTACCGAATGTTTTAGTAAAAAATTGTTTATATATTCTATTGCTGAAATTTATTTTAGGCTGTATTAATTGTATGTAATAAATATTTTAAATAAAACTTCAACAGAATATTTAAGAATATTTTATTTTCTTCTGATAATTCGACCTTTACAGCGTTCCGATCATAGTATGAGTGCCACGAGTGACGAATTTCGGAGCTTTTACTGTGCTTGAAATCGCCAACAGGGCGGTCAAGACAGCACCAGGCAGGCCCGTCAGCTCTTACCAATTGCTCAGCAGTTTTTGCTCTGAAAACTATCAGTTAAACCCATTCGCATGCCCACAGATTGTTCTTCTACCGATAATTTCCAGTCTTCTTGGTTTTACGGAATGCAATTTCGTATCTATTCTTAACGAAACAAAAATAAGCATTTACTTAAATCATCATGTGTTTTTAGATGTTATTCAGCAAAAATGTATTGGTTTTGTTATCGTTTAAATCACAATAGCGTGCGTGTTCTTCAACCACCAATTACTTCAACAAATCTGACCTACTGATAATAAAATTTCTTTTCTCTCTTCACTTGGCACAAAGTTTTCTGGCTTCACTCGGCCTATTTGTTTCTACTAATACATTTATTTGCTAAATAGTCGCAATAAATGCCGCTCATGTTTAGGAAACTGTCAACTTCACGATTGGCCACGCACGCCGTAAAAGTACTGAAATTTCAGAAACCGTCGTCGCGATCCAGATGCCAGTCTTCCCATTGGCCGGCTCCGAGAGCGAGCGTCCGAGTCCCTGCCCCGGCGCGCCGCCCTATGTTTTATGCAGGGGCTCCGCTTCGAACCCCGGCGCGGCCTCCGATCCGATCGCGTCAAGCGCCAATTATTAATGGCGCCAGGCGCCAGGGAGGCGGGCGCGGTGGGGGCGGCGACGATCTCAGCAAGTGGAGGGGACCGGGGCGGGCTGGCGAGGGTGGCGATGGCTACAATGGCAGCGTGGGTGACGAGAACTGCGGGGATTGCAAAGGAAGTTGTGGGGGCGGCGGGGGCGGCGGGGCGGCGGGGGCGGGGGGGGGCGGCTGTGGGCGGCGGGAGCGACGGGGGTGGGGCGTCTGTGGTCAGGATGGGGGCGGCAGGGGCAGTAGGGGCGGTAGAGGAGAGGTTTGGGGGTTGAGGCGACGGGGGGACAGGAGCGGTGGGGGATGGCGGCGGGGTAGCGGATACTGCGGAGGTGGCGGGGGACGAGGACCACGAAGGGAAGGTAGGGGCGGGGCGGTTCGGGAGGAGGGACGACGGAAGATCGTGCGCTGCAACTGCTCGTCGACTGTCTGCTCCTTCGCTTAGAATCTAATGGACTCGGACCGAGTGCCGTAATTCAAAAGACAAGTTCAAGTTTCGAGTGTCGACGAAGCACTGTGTAGTTGAAACAGATCGTTCGAATGCACAAAATTAACGTTCAATATTCCGACTATTTGTCAAGTAATGTCGCGTAAATTTAACTAATGCATTTGAGACATTAAATGTTTTATTATTCAAAAGCAAGTTCTTTAATGTGTTGATTAATATTAATTTTATGGGATTACATAAGAGATCTCTTGGATTATCTTATTCATGTGATTTTCGATAGATTTTTAAGACAGATATAGGATATGCTGGCATTTCTGAGAGTGTAATTTTTCAACATTTCTCACACGTATCTAAAATGTAAACAAACAATCGACGAACAAAGCCTATTTTCAAAATAAAATAAGAATTATTATTATTAATATATATTAATATAATACGATTCTGGGCATTACAGATCTATTGATGGTTTTTTACGTAATTTACGCAGTAACATGAAAAATTTTTGAAAAAACCTTCAACATGCAGTTTTAAATTAATTAATAAAACTATTTACAAGGAAAATGAAATATAATACATTTTCAAAATGAGAAGACTGTAAATAAAAGTTTTCAGTCCTAAGCCGCGTTAATTTACTCGGATTTAACTGTTAATAGAGAATACTAATTAATTTCAGTTAAAAATTCTCTGCAAAGTTTTCATTGAAGGTGTTTCCTTTCTTTTACTAAAAACCTTGGTAAACCAACCACTTCTATAAAAGGCTATTTTAGAGTGGAACAGATTTATTTCCATGAGATACGTGTAAATTTTACAGAGTCACTGTCTCGGCGGTCAGGGACTAGACAAATTTTGTAAATAAACAATTTTAAAAGGTTTCAATTTTTACTGACGAATTCATAACGCTATAATTAGCGGAAGGCTAGTGGCGATTTCTGCTGATTCAGAATCTTCCTACATTGGGACCAATATCATATTGCAGTAATACAATTTAGAGCTTCTTATCTTCCGAGGTGTTAAATCACATTTCACATAACAATAAATGATTTTCACTCACTCTTTAAATTTCCTCAGTGTTCGAATTGCAATTTCCAATCTAATTGGAATTTAACTACTGAAATGAAAAGATTCAACCGATGATTTAAAAAAAAACAAAGCAGTGGACACTAAAATAATTTGTTTGTCAGTTAAAAGTACTCGTGCAAAAAAAGCCGGCCGGTATTTGAACTTTAAGTATAATTAAAATGCGTTAACAACCAAAGGATGCTTAACTTAATTTCAAAGTTATACTCTCTGATTCTCATATTCCCTTCATTTCGATTGCATAAACTATGGAAGTGAATTTTCACCATGTCACATTACATTGGTGACTCTCTGTAGAAGTATCATGATGTACTCTCTAAAGGTTTCTAACTATTTTAAACATGGTATTAATTGTAAAAATATTGTAATGTGTATACTGTTTTTGACTTTTATATATTTGTCTGGTGAATGATCATACGAATTAATTTGAATGTTTTGTTCTTAAATAAAATTAAAAAAATATTTAGCAGATCAAATGTGCCCATTTGACTAACTAACGAAGAATTTCTAGAATAAAATAAAATATTAAATAATAAATGAGAAATGTAAATATAACTCTAAATAAATTAATACTTGTAAAGTATAATACATTAACAATTTATTTACCTAATCTTAAACATTTGGAAAAGTATTAACAATATGACTATTGAAGAAGTTACTTTTATTTGAACCGTCCTAAAACTTCAACCGATCTGCCAACACAATGAATCACTTTGAGGACACACGGAATCTATTTGAGGACATTTAATCTGCACAGAGCCATCGCATATCGCTGTGAGGAGTTGCACGTGCGAAGAAATAAGTCGACGTCACATCGTTTCCCGCCCGCCGCTCCAGCTCACAGAGATTGGTTTCCGTCTCAGGCAATTTCTCTGATTAGTTTCCAATCGCACCTCCTTTGTCATCGGGGAGATACATGCTAGAATTCCGAAATAGGGTTCATCTACGGGAGAGCGAAGGAGAAAGGGTGGACGGGCGGGAGGGAATTGGAAGGGTGAGTGAGAAAGGAGGCTGAGGAGAAGAGGGAGTGAATGACAGTGGGAGAGATGAGGGCAGGGATGCTGGAGAGAAAGTGATAGATGAGAGGGGGAAAGGGGGTGAACATATTGATTGATTGATTGATTTTTTCGTGTTTCCGGGCGCGTCAACTACTGTGGTCATTATTCCCGTTAGTGTAGTGCATGTTTTCTTTCTCGGGAGATGGCGGTGATCTTCCCCCGTTGCATGGCGAGATCCGGCGCCGACCTACCGTCGGTTAGTGGGGTTTCCCCCTAACCAAGACTCTCCCCCCAGCGGGGCACCGCCCCAGCCGGGACAAGCTCTAAGCTCCCGACCGGTCTCCCGGGATATGTGGTAGTGTAGTGCATGTTAGTGTAAGTGTGTGTGTGTGTGTGTGTGTGTGTGTGTAAGGGGACAGGATAGGACAAGGAAGAGGGAGGGCAGATCGCGCGCGGTCCGTGGCCCGTTTGGTAAGGTACTGCTCCGGCATTCGCCAGGTGTTGATCGGAGAAACCACGAAAAACTACCGATCAGAGCAGCCGGCCGCTAGAATTCTTTTGCAGACAGCGACTGTATTCGAGCTAGCTGAAAAGCTAGTGTCGAAAATCCTGCTGCCGTCGGGAGTGGAACCTAGGACCTCCCGGTCAGAGGCGCTGCAGTGACATCACTGAGCTACCGCTCCCGGTGCAGGGGTGCTGGAGAGAAAGGGTGAGAGATGAAAGGGGGAAAGGGGGTGAACAGATGGAGGGAGGAAGTAAGAGAGGGAAAGGGGGAGGGAAAGGAGAAGGAAGTGAGGGGAGGGTATGAGAGTGGGTAGGGAAGGCCTTGATAACTGCCCACCCCATCTGCAGCCGCTCTCAACCCGCGCGAGGCGAGAGGCGAATGAAGGTGCAGTTAGTCCTCGAGGTCACGTGCGCACGCGCGAGGGGCGGGGAGGGGGAGGGGGGAGAAGACGGAGAGGGGCAAGATCCCCAGAGATCCCGAGATCTTGTTGCCAACAAGGTTTGAAACGAGGACGACTACCAGCCCTAACGAATTAATACATGAAAGAGCCCCGGCAACCAGGGAGGTAAACGGCCTGCGCAATAATGGATGCAAGCACGTAAGGAGGTCGGCTCGCGGTCGCCCGTCCTGGCAGGCTCCCTGCCCCCCTCCCGGCGGCTGAGGAAGGGTGGAGAAGGGACGGGAAGACAGAGGAGCAGACCGGAAGGGAAGGGGAGATCCACGACAGCCAACGGAGCCAGCCTCGACAGCCAGGGGAGGGAAGGACGAAAGTGACAGAGGACGAGCAAAGAGATGAAAGGAGGCGTTGGAGAAGACACATGGATACAGAAAAGGACGATATCTCCGGCTGTTCCCGGAAGCGGGTTACATCGGTGGAGGAAATGCCGGATTCCTTGCTGCGGAGGAATTTGGAATTTCGCTTCAGACACATGTTGTTTGATCATTCTCATTTTGGATTGATCATGCGTCTTCGTATTCGTATACATTGGCACAATATAATTTTAAATTGTTTATTTTCAAGGGTATTAGTTTGTCATATTCATAACCTCGACATAGCTTTACTTCTTTTTATCTTTAATTTTTTCACCTTTTAGTAAATTTCATTTCTATTCTGAAACCGTGTTTTTAACACTTAGGTCTTTGTTTCGTGAGGTTGGTGGATTCTCTGATTCTACTTTTGACAACTGTCTTTCTATCCGTTACAGCTTATTCTCATTTGTGAGATTTTTGAAGATGTTTTTGTTCAAGTTGCTGGCAAAGTCATAATTTTGCATTATCAGCTCACAGCTAATTTCCATTAAATTTGACAGAAAAAATCTATTTAGTCTCGTCTTCAATATACTTTAAATATGCAAATGCAACATACTTTATAATACTTTAAATATGCAACATACTTTAAATATTATTTCGCTCCACTCAAGCGATCACTTGGTGTATAGTAAATTTTGTATTTTACTTATGTAGACATATTTTCGTGGCTTGACTGACCTTTGTATAGAATTCCAAACAACAATTCATGGGTCCTTTTCACCCCTCGAGTTTTAACAGTAAATATTATAATACGCCACGTAAGTCCATAGGCACTTCTCCCGGACGTTTCTTCTCCGCAATGTCGAATTTTGCCGTTGTTCGCGCTGTCGCCGTGCCCTCGTGGGTGGAGGCACTTGCGATCCCTCCGCCTTGTTCCTCCTCCGCCTTGGGCCCCGCCCCTCCGCCTCCGCGTCCGCGTCCGTGTTTGCGCGGCAAATTAACCTGCGGCGCTGCGGGCCGGGCGCTCTGGGGATCTCGGGAGCGGTCGCCGGGGGAGGCGCGACAAGGGGCGAGCCGCAACGGGGCGGGACGGGACACATTGGGATGGGACAGAGCGGGGCGGGACCTGGCGGGGCGGGACGGGTCTAGGCGGGTCGGGACGGAGCGGGGGAAGGGCATGACGGGGTGGATTGGGGTGGGGAGAGTCGAGGCGGATTGGGCGGAGGGGGCGGAGGCGGGCGGAAGCGGGAGCGAGGAAGGGTAGGGCGAGGAGGCGTGATGAGGCGGCAAGGGATCTACACGCAACGGGCGGGACTGGTCGGGAAAGAGTGAGGCCGAGAAGGGTGAGGCGGAGAATGGGCGGAGTGAAGGCGAGGCATAGGCAGAGGGTGATGGGACGGGGCTGTGGCGGGGCTGTGGCGGGGCTGTGGCGGGGCTGTGGCGGGGCTGTGGCGGGGCTGTGGCGGTGGAGTGGGCGGGGCTGGGGCGGGGTTGAGACGGGGTTGGGGCGGGGCTGGGCCGGGGAAAGGCGAGACGGTGCGGCCTGAGACGGGCCTGGGCGGGGAGGATGGCGCTGGAAAGGTCGTGGGGTCGCGCCCAGGATGGCAGTCACGTCGTGGGGCTGGCGCAGCCCTCCTGGGCACCTCAGGCAAAACACGCGAGCGCGAAGGGGGGGGGCGGCGACGGGCCCTCGGGAGGGGCGCCCAACGATCGGGACGAGAGGAGACAAACCCGGGCGGGCGGTCCCCAGCGCCGCGCCTCGGCGCGGGCCGCCCCTTCGCCAGATGCACCTCCCGTAAATTGCGTGATTCTTGCAAAGTTCGTGACCACGCGGCGTCGTTTAAGCAGTACGAGCAGTAGAGTCACGCGTGACAATATTGTGGGTAAGAAAGGCTCGGTCTGAGATAATCACATTTTCGGGTTTTTCAAATTTACCATAATTCTTTCTGAGTTATCCGTTACTAGAATATTAAATTATCGAGATACCACTATAAGATTACAACATCTAAGAGAAGCGAAGATTTCCGCAAGGTGTGGCTGTTTAATATTAAAAATACAAAAGAATATGATCTAGGGAAAAATTATTTTGGAGAACAAATTACGAAGGGGCCAGCAACCTGCAGTACACATGTGTAATACACAAAAATGGTTGCAGTTCCTTACTCCGTCAGGCGTTCTCGGGGAACTGCACATCACTACGTATACTACATTGAAGTAAAATTATTTTTTAAATGTCTCCCAATCAAAATATTTGTATGATATTAAGATTCAAATTTATTGATCAAATGAATATTTTTAAAGCAACTATTTCGATGCCTTTATTACAGCTCTCGCGTATCACTCTTAACAAAGTTAAACGCAAAACAAATAATAAATTAAAAAAGACTATTACTTCTAAACTAATTTTATTTAATCTTATCTAATGTAGAAAATTACTGTCTGTACTCACGTTTTACACAGTTTTTGGGGATCAGGTGAAATTTCAAGGCGCCATTCTGTAAAATACAAAATTTACTACTGTATTTAACTATAAACAAACTGCTAAAATATAGGTAAAGGTATCTCAGAGGAATTGCACACAGACCGATGAGATCACAGGGGAGGTGAAGGGGAGAACCTATTAGTTGCCGTCGGCACACGGAGGAGGTTGCGTCGCAAGCACAACGCCCTTACCCGCAGGAAACATACTGGTACTCACTTGAAAGGGAGTCTGAGTGGACCTCAGAGCCGCCCTGAAAGGAAATCAAGTAAAAATCCCAACCTACACCTGGATTCGAACGTGGGTCCTTCAGATCAGGAAAGCAGTGCCCTACGACTGTGCCACAGCGGCTCCATAACAAAATATGCAGAAAAAAGAAGTATACGTAATATCCAATCGCAATAATACGGGAACTATTCTTATTTTTCAAGCTATGTTACGAATCGGATACACAGCACGATGCTCATTAGGACACTACACATCAAACCATCCCCTGCGCAAGGCTAGCACTTTAGTGCCTGCATGGACTTGGGTGCACGCATGTGCAGATGAGATTTTTGTGAGTAAAAGGCACAACACAACCACAAAATGCATCATTAATGTCACTGCATTCGGAAAAACACCTTGTGGAATTGCCATTAAAGTTTGTTTGGTTACTTTTATGCCTCACGTTATGAAAACTAGAATTAAATAGCCATCATACTAAACATTACATCATAAGTTTGAGACACACACGAAAAATTCATATTGATGATATTAGTGGTAAAAGTAACATTTTATTTTGTGAGCAAGGAGTATTGCGCCATGAGACCGAGTGGTACAAAACAACGATCAAAATAGAATGTGTGTCTTACTCTATTTTTTGGACATACAAAACGGGTCTATAAACTTATCTATAACATATAATACTTATCTATACACGAAGAAGTGGTGGGGCAAAATATTCCAGGGACGAACGTCAATTTATTTAACTAAAGAACTTATATTTTACATTTTCATTGAACGACAAATGTGGAAACGCAATTGTTGCACGAAACACACCTTACAACAACGTACCTACGCAACAATGCGAATGCTAACTACACGACACTCCATGCAAAAATATTAAGAAGAGTCACATTTTTGTTAAGCACAATTGTTCTATATAATCGTGTTCCGAAAATTAATTAACACTATCAACATTACAAAAGCAGTATGCCCTTTACAGCACTGCTACTCGCTAAACTCCGCTGGAGTACCCGACCTCATGACGGCAAGAGGGTTAAGACGGAATGGAAGGCAATTCACACCCTTGAGGAGGTGGTCTCCTGCGGTTCACGCACACTCCGCCCTCAGCCCCGGCGACGGAGACAATGAGCTGCGAGGGTTCTGCGCACGAGCCATTCTGCCACAGTTGCATTCGCCGCCTGCCTCGACCCAAGCCGCTGGGAAATAAGCACGGCACATTAAACCCTTCGGAAAAGTCTTTTCCCAGCTAGACAGTCTGAATAAAAGGATATCATAGGAATTAATAAATATGATATAAAGGATATCAACCAGTGTGCCATCGCACATTGGTGTCACGAAAGATCCGCACGTGTGCCGCAAGAACTAAGGCAATTCGTCTGTCATCTTCCATCCGCCCCTGACCTCGTCAGCTCACACCAGTCCTCGTCGGATTGGCATTGTACTCATGAGGTCACCACTATCCTCTTCAGCCCTTCCCTGTCCTCATCAGCCCTCCTTGTCCTCATCAGCCCTCCTCTGTCCTCTTCGTCCCTCCCCTGTCCTCCTGAGCCTTCTCTTGTACTCCTCAGCCTTTCCCCGTCCTCCTCAGCCCTCCCCTGTTCTCCTCAGCTCTTTCCTGTCCTCTTCATCCCACCCCGTCTTCGTGAGTACGCTCCTGTCCTCACATCACCCCATCCTCGTCAGCCCGCCCCTGTTCTCGCAAGCCCGCCCGTGCTCTCGTCAGCCCTCCCACTGACCTCGTCAGACCGCCCTTGTCCTCTGCAGCTCTCTCTGTCCTCCTCAACACTTTTCTTTTCTCAGACCTCCCCCATCCTCTTCAGCCCATCCCTGTCAGTACATTCCTGTCCTTCTCAGCTCAACCCTGTCCTCGTCAGCCCGTCCCTTGTCCTCGTCAGTCCGCGCAAGTCCGCCTCAGCCAGCTCCTACTGTCGTCAGATCGCCTCTGACCTCTTCACACCGCCCCGTGTCTCCCTCAGCCCGAGACAGGAGGGGCGGGGAGTTGCAATGTTTAGACGCGATGATTATGGTTCGTGTGCAGTCGGAGAAACGCATCTTCCCCTCACGGTCACCCTGCTGGCAGGCCCGGGAGCGCGGGAGTCGGCGAGGCGAGGCGAGGCGAGGCGAGGCGAGGCGAGGCGAGGCGAGGCGAGGCGAGGCGAGGCGGCTGAAGCCCTGCCGCCGAGCGGTGGCGGGCGCGCCCCGTCGGAAGCGGCGCGAGGCTCCTAAGGAACGCGGCCGTCGCGCCCTTTTGTGCGGTTGCCACGCAATCACACGGCGGACGGAACACGTGTCGGCGATACAATGCGCGCCGGAGATGCCGCGCTCCGCAATCTTAACGCCGTCTGGCCCTGCGGGGACGGGGCCAAGGCGGAGGCGGGAGCGCGACTAGGGGTGGGGCGAAGGTGGAGGCGTGAATGCGAGTAGGGATGGGGCGAAGGCGGAGGCGGGAACGCGAGTAGGGGTGGGGCGAAGGCGGAGGCGGGAACGCGACTAGAGGTGGGGCGAAGGCGTAGGCGTGAAGGAAGCTAAATTATTACTTCATCTCACGTACATGTATACGATCGAACTATATACCGGGAGCGGTAGCTCAGTGCATCAACTGATGTCTCTGCAGCGCCTCTGACCGGGAGGTCCTAGGTTCCCACTCCCCACGGCGGCAGCATTTTCGACACTAGCTCTTCAGCTAGGTCGAATTCCGTCGCTGTCTGGAGGAGAATTCCAGCGGCCGGCTGCTCTGATCGGTAGTTTTCCGCGGTTTCTCCGATCAACACCAGGCGAATGCCGGAGCAGTACCTTATCAAACGGGCCACGGACCGCGCGCTATCTGTCCTTTCTCTTCTTTGTCCTATCCTCTCCCCTTACACACACACACACACACACACACACACACACACACACACACACACTTACACTAACATGTACTACACTACCACATATTCCGGGAGACCGGTCGGGGGCTTAGACCTTGTCCCGGCTGAGGCGGTGCCCCGCTGGTGGGTGAGTCTTGGTTAGGGGTAACCCCAATAGCCGACGGTAGGTCGGCGCCGGATCTCACCATCCAGTGGGGGAAGATCACCATCTCCCGAAAAAACATGCACTACACTAACGGACTAATGACCACAGTAGTTGACGCGCCAGGAAACACGAAAAAATCAATCAATCAATCGAATTATAGGCGAGTAATGGCGTTTTTAGACGCACGGCTAGTTGCAGCACTTCTTTTCGTGGTTACGATTGAAAGTTCTGTCTACATAGTCTTCGTGAGATCACAAAATATTCAACTGCACGGAATTTCTTGACCATTTTATAACTTATGATACAAAAAAGCTTCAAAAGTATTTTTTCCACAATCGGTAGAAGGAGTCGGTTTCTACATTACAAAATGCTGGTCAGAAGTCAAACATTTGCTCCTTAGGTAGATGATATATTCTCTCTTGTTCATATTGCTACAGAAACACGGAGGATAGCTTGAGCAAAACACTTCTAATCGGCCATACTCATTATCAAACGCAGAGTTGCTTACTGTCAGATATTCTTGTATTCATATAAGAAAATAAATACTATTAACTTCTCACAAATTCAAATAATCTCGTAGATTAATGCTTTTTAGTGTGAAACAAAATATTGTGGTAGTGTAAAACGACATATACATTTCAGAAGTGAAATACATTCGTCTCTCATTAGCACTACATGGGGCTTGAAACGTCCACTTCAGGAAAATTGTTACAATTTTTCGCTTCGAGTTTAATCTAGTATTAAGCGCCAGTATGCGTTAATAATTGACTAGCGCCATCATATGAACACAAAGAAGGAGCTTCTTTATGTAAGTAGTGTTATAATACCGTCATTATAACATTATTTTACGAGGCAAAAGCAAGGCGGAGTTTTAACAATCTAGAAATGCTTCTATCTTCAATGAGATGTTCATGAGACATAATGTGGAATAAAAACATCAAATAAATGTGAATCTAATACTTGTAGGCCAGATACTACCTTAGTGGTAATATACCTCGAGATGCTAAAGTGATATTCCGTGTACAGACAACTTCGTTTCATTAATAATTAACATTATAAAATTATAAAGCAATCACCTGAAGATCGCTTCATAAATTCTCAATGCTGCTATGACGCGTATTTGGAAATCAACTTAAATTCAATACTCTTGAGGTAAACGTTTAAAATATTCTTATGAGAATGGACAATGGCGAGATCTAAACATAGTTCTGGAAGAACTACATTTACAACTGGAAGAAAGAGGGGCAACAACTCAAATAAAGCTTCAAAAGTAAGCAGAGGAAACGTCTTTCTTCTGCTGAAACAAAGTATTGCGTGGAAACTTCTAAGCTTCTGCATGTGAATTACAGGTTTTAAAAGAAGGTTGGTAGGAATATTTCCAATAAATCACACGTCAAAATTTATATTTTAGTTTTTATTACAATCTTTTCTTACAATATACCCCGCTTTTGATAATTATACTTACGTATAGTGGTTTTTGAACTCCTTTATAAAATTCTTCACAAGCTTCTACCTGTACTAAACTTTCTAAGGGTGCATAAAAAACTATTTTTTGAGCAATGATGAGTTTTATTTAGTAATAATAAGTAAGTTAATATGCTGATAATTTCTTCCAATGTTTGAAAGCTCGAATCTTTGCAATAAACATGAAAAAACGGCTCCGTGAAAGTTATAAACACGCGTTTCAAATATATACTTTTATTAAAATCATGAAAATTCTATCATTAATAACAATAACAAGCAGCCACGAAATCCATTAAGGCAGAATATTAATAGCCCAAACTGTCATTAAAGCACTGGTAGATACAGACTTTCCTTCTCTGTATCCCAGCAACAATTAATGTTCTCGGCTGCCATTACGCTCGCGTCCCAAGTAGGTCAAATACTGCGTGCATCAATTTATGAGTCTTGCACGAGATAGTAATATATTATTGCAGTCGAACACATACCAATATCCATGAGTGAGTAATTGCACCGTTCATCTGTAAACCAGTTTGTTAACGTTCACAAATTTGAATACATTTTCATGGTAAACAAATACTGAGGATGTCTCAATGTACTGCGCTCACTAAATTAAAATCAAATGAGAGGACAATACATTCAAGACAATCCTAATCAGTTGATGCAGTATGAAAGTCTAGCTTAGAACAAGATGGTAACAACCCATTTGTTGAGATCTTAATTAATAACAAATAAAAATGCTTTTGCTTGTACTAATCCGCGTGAGTTCAAGACTGCGATTGTGAGGATTATTACTGGAGGATAATCCTGGAACTCTTGAACAATAGTAGTTTATGCAATTAGTTTATAATGTTACGCTTTATTGCATGAGTACATGTTGTGAAAACGAGCGACGTTAGGAGCGAGTTTTCAAATTTGTACGAATGCAATAAAGCAACGTTATAAACGAGTTGCATACGCTATTTTTTTGTATAACAGCATTATAAATTTACAAGAGAATCAAACTTAATTTCGAGAAAC
Source organism: Teleogryllus occipitalis (assembly GCA_011170035.1). Lineage (NCBI taxonomy): Eukaryota > Metazoa > Arthropoda > Insecta > Orthoptera > Gryllidae > Teleogryllus > Teleogryllus occipitalis. The sequence continues at coordinate 10,943 of BLKR01006736.1, read as the reverse complement.
AACTTTCTTCTGACGTCTCGGGTGCTTGACATCCAACGCCCTCTGGAAATCAAATTCAAGATGGCATTGACATCCGTGCGAGAAAACGGTGGTCGGCTGTTCCGTCTTCTACTACCTCCCCACGATTCTCTCGCTACTATTGGCTGAATGTGTGATGACGTCATGTCGCGTTTAATAATGGCGATGACGTCATGTAGCGTGCGATAAAATACTGGATTATGCACGATTCGGGGTATCGAAAAGGGTCGTTTATAATGATGGTATACAAAAAAAATATATAATCGGATCGGCAGTACGCACAAATCAAAATAATTTTACTAAACAATCCCTTGACAAAAGCATGACGGCGTGGATGACATGGACAGTGTAGAAAGTGAAGTCAGCGTGGATGGCATGGACTGCGTGGATAGCATAGTCAGCAATGGTAGCGAAGACTACGTTAATTTAGTGGACGCCGTGGACAACGTCGAAAGTGAAGCCAGCGTCGATGGCATAGTTAGCTAACGTCTATTGAATTTCAGGACGGCGTGGATGACGTGGACAGCGTGGAAAGTGAAGCCAGCGTGGATGGCTTGGACGGCGTGTAAAGCATACACACCTAAAGAAGCGCAGTCTATGTGAAGGGCGTGGTCGGCGAGGGGTCGTGGTAAGAGAACGTGAGCTGTGTGGGCGGCGAAGGCAACGACCAATGCGATGACAGTGAGGATGGCGACAGTTAGTAGTGCCGCCATGGGCAGAGTGGACGATGTGGACGGCGTGAATGGCGTGGACGGTATTGGTGCTGGTGTGTTCGGCGTGGGTAGCGAGGACGCCGTGGGTGGGGAGGTCGGCGTGGGTTGCTTTGATTGATTTATTTTTTCGTGTTTCCGAGCGCTTCAACTGCTTTGGTCATTAGTCCCGTTAGTGTAGTGCATGTTTTTCTCGGGAGATGGCGGTGATCTTCCCCCGCTGGATGGCGAGATCCGGCACCGACCTACCGTCGGCTAGTGGGGTTTCCCCCTAACCAGGACTCTCCCACCAGCGGGGCACCGCCTCAGCCGGGACAAGCTCTAAGCTCCAAACCGGTCTCCCGGGATGTGTGGTAGTGTAGTGCATGTTAGTGTAAGTGTGTGTATGGGGAGAGGATAGGACAAGGAATGGGAAGGACAGATCGCGGTCCTTGGTTTGTTTGGTAGGGTACTGCTCCGGCATTCTCCTGGTGTTGATCGGAGACACCAAGGAAAACTACCGATCAGAGCAGCCGGCCGCTAGAATTCTCCTCCAGACAGCGATGAAATTCGACCTAGCTGAAAAGCTAGTGTCGAAAATCCTGCCGCCGTGAGGAGTGTAACCTAGGACCTCCCGATCAGAGGCGCTGCAGTGTCATCAGTTGATGCACTGAGCTACCGCTCCCGGCGTGGGTGGCGTGGTCATTGTGGGCTGCGTTGGCGGCGTTGCGGGCGTAGGCGGCGCGCGGTTTAGGAAAGGTTGTAGCGAGCGGTGCGTCGGTGTCAAGGGAGGAAAGGGCAGAGGAAGCTGCGCAGGATGCGCCCTGAACTGCGTGGGCGGTGTGGATGGCGGGGGCGTGTGGTCTGCGAGGGCGGTGCGGAGGAAGAGCCGGGAGAGTGGGGGGGGTTGACGTGTGGCTTTGGGAGTCGCCTTGTGTGGGTCGCAAACGCGAGCCACGGAATTCCAGGTAACGCGGTCGGTACAATTTCGTGAGAAGGGACAAGCACGAAGGAAGTAAGGCGATACACCGAAGCGATTAAGGGTTTCCGGAAATCTGCCTTTGCTGCTGCACCGTCTGACGGTGATAATCGTATCCCCAGAGAGTGTGGTTAGCTACTAATGCGTATCAGGTATCGGGGTTCAGAGGTTTGCAGGTGCAATGTCGATCTTGTGGCAGAAATGCTTAGCCTTGAGAGAGAGAGAGAGAGAGAGAGAGAGAGAGAGAGAGAGAGAGAAAAGAGAGAAAACAGACAGAAAAGGGAGAGAGCAAAGGGGTAGAGAGAAAGAGAAAGAGGGAGAGAGAAAGAGAAAGAGGGAGAGAGAAAGAGAAAGAGGGAGAGAGAAAGAGAAAGAGGGAGAGAGAAAGAGAAAGAGGGAGAGAGACAGAGAAAGAGGGAGAGAGAAAGAGAAAGAGGGGGAGAGAGAAAGAAAGAAAGAAAGAAAGAAAGAAAGAGAGATGGTACGAGTGTTCTTTTTAAAAAGTGAGGGTCGTGAATAAATTCTTGTTTTTGGACTTTACAACTGTCAAAGTTCACTGATTAACTGTGCCTACTGTTTGTGAATACCCTACGCAATGCTAAATTCACTAACTCTGACTGAACTCATCACAAGCAAACAAAAATATTAGAGATGTACAAAAAACAAAGTTGGGGAAGGGCAAGAACCGCCGCAGAATTTGATGTGTGAGCAATGTTAAAAAAACGATCGAACGTATAACATACGAGTAAAACCGCAAACATCAATAGGTGAGTGTTTTCGAGATGAATAAGCGTCAAAGTCTCCACCTGAAAGGTCCCGGGATGATATTCCGCCGTCGGTATACAGCGCATTAGAATAGAAAGAAGCGTTCCCTACATGCTATAGTTTCTAACATTGTAACAATTTAATGTTTAAAGCAGTTTACTGTAAGAGGATAATACGCATGTTGTTTCCAGTGAGACCTCGAGAGAGTTCATCGGGTGCAGAAGCAGCACCCAGAATATTTCCTCGCATGCGAATAGTTGGGTGGAGGTTTGGCCTCGCGTCGTGTGGTGCGAAGCAAGCCCCGTCCCATTGGCGGGGGCGGCGGGGGGAGGGGCTGCGCTCAGCAGATGTCGCGCAGGCGGCCCCGCTTGCAAAGCGCGCTGAGCGGCGGGTGGAGGGGGAGGGGAGGGGGAGCCAGGGGCGCGGCACAAGTCGAGAAAGTAAAACGAGCGCCTCGCGGCAAAGCAAAGCGACGCAATCAGACCTCCAACGCCGCAAGCCGCACCCAGGGCGTGGCCCCACGCACCCACTTCCCTGCAGCATCAACCTCCCCTACGCCCTCCCTCCAGGCACCGCCTCCGGGCAGGGCCCAACACGATCCTGCCCTTTCTGATTGATTAGTGATTTTGGGTGCGTCAACTGTTAAGCTCATTAATCCTGTAAGTGTTGTGCATGCGTTTTTCTCGGTAAGTGGGGGTGATTTTCCTTCACTGGATTGTGAGATCCGACACCGACCTAACGGCTAACGGGGTATCGCCCCAGCCGATTCAAGCACTAAGCTCTTGACCGATCTTCCGGCATCTGTGGTGGTGCAGCAAGAGTAAATGTGTTTATGGAATGAGAATAGGACAAGAAAGAGGAAGGAAAAATGACACGTTTGTGGGGTTCGTGACATGTTTGTTAGGGTACTGTTTCGGCATTCGCCTGTGGAAAAATCATAGAAAATCAGTGATCGGAGCAGGCAGCAGCTAGAATTCTCCTCCAATAGCTATATAGCTAGTTTCTAAAATATTAAAGTGTCTGGAGTCGAACTTAAGAACGTCCCGATCAGAGGCACTGTACTGGCAATAGTGATAGCCCTGACTCATCTCACGTAGTGATTCACATTCATCTCCAACATTTCCTTGCCTACACCTTACCACAAATATTTCGCAATATTCATGGGGGACATGTGCAATCTGAAGACGGTTTTTTGAAATATTGAACTATCACCCCGACCTTACACTACTCCTAGTTGAATAATGATTAAATGTTTATAAAAACCTTCTTAATAAGAACTATTCGCTCTCGTATAAAAAGAACTATCTGTGGATTTATCTCCATCAGATATAAAGCTACAAATTTGGACTCGTATCCCGTATCATTAAACTACTTGAAGCGGATTCGGTGGTATAACGGTCAGCGTACCGGGCTGGTATACCCGACTTTACGAGTTCAAACTTGAATCCGTGGATTTTTAAGGGCGAAAAAATCCTTTGTACGCCTTCCTTCGGAGAGAAAGTAATCCGGCTATCCCATGTAGTAGATTTACTGCATGTAAAAGATCCTCAAGCCTAAAAGAAGCCTTTGAGCAAAATTGAGATCCGCCTGTTTGGTCGCCCAAAATAATACCTCCTTTCTCCGCTAGGAGGTGAAAGGAGCGTAGCGAAATTTGCGTGGTTAGACAGAAGAGCGGGCCTGATGGCCCAAATCTCGCCACGTAAACTAAGGCATTAACTAACCAACTAACTAACTAAAGTGGCTAAGTACTGTGAGTAAACAATTACTTGTTGGTGATTTTAGCTGAACGTACTTCCACGAATATCTCCACAGTTCTCAAGAAATCGTGGTTGGGAAGGTAGGGAAGCTAAATTTATTCCCCTTGCAACCGAGCTCCGCCCACTCTCCTCCAACGCACTCTTCCGCCTTCCACGTCGTCCCGTCTTCCCTTCGCCGAATCCGCGCCACTTGTCTCTCCGACACAACCTCTGCGCGACCCGAAAGGCCGCGCGCGGCGGCACGCGTTTGTAAGGCTCCTTCGCCAAATGAAGGCCCGAGACGCCGGATCCCGCCACTAATCCCCTACACAGCCCTCGAGACCCCCACCCCCACCACACCCCACCACACCCCGCCACCGAGAAGCACCCGCAGCGAGGCCTCGCCCGCCGCTTGAATACGCGTGCAGCGCCTCGCACCGGGAGGTCCTAGGTTCGAGTCCTGACGGCGGCAGGATTTTCGACACTAGATTTTCAGATAGGTCGAATTCACTCGCTGTCTGGAGGAGAATTCTAGCGGCCGGCTGCTCTGATCGGTAGTTTTCCGTGGTTTCTCCGATCAACACCAAGCGAATGCCGGAGCAGAACCCTACGAAACGGGCCACGGACCGCGCGCGATCTATCCTTCCTCTTCCTTGCCCTATCCTCTCCCTTTTTACACACACTTACACTAACATGCACTACACTACCACATATTCCGGGAGACCGGTCGGGAGCTTAGAGCTTGTCCCGGCTGGGGCGGTGCCCCACTGGTGGGAGAGTCCTGGTTAGGGGGAAACCTCAGTAGCCGACGTTAGGTCGGCGCCGGATCTCGCCATCCAGCTGGGAAAGATCACCGCCATCTCCCGAGAAAAAGCATGGACTACACTAACGGGACTAATGACCAGAGCAGTTGACGCGCCCGGAAACACGAAAAAATCAATCAATCAACTGAATACGCGCTCTGCGCAGGCGACGTCGGTTGGCTTATCACAAGTTGCACCGGCACAACTCGAAAAAGATTATTTAAAACCACGTTTAAACTTCATCATTGTTCTCATAAAAGGGATATTTCAATAGATATTTACGTTTCAGAAGATATTGCTTTACAATAAGACCTACCTACAAACTGGTAGCTAGGTCGAATTCGGTTGCTGTTTGGGGGAGAATTTTAGCAAGCAGCTGCTCTGATCGGTGATTTTCCGTGGTTTCTCCGATCAATAAAAGGCAAATGTCGGAGCAGAATTCTACCAAACGGGCCACGTACGGCGCTATCTCTCCTACCTCTTCCTTGTCCTATCCTCATTCCTTGCAGATCTACGCGATCTTTCATTCCCCTTTCGGGTCTTATCCTTACACCTTACGCACACTTACACTTACCTGAACTGTACTATCACACAAGTCGAAAGACCGGCCTCGAACTTACAGAATATTCCTGTCGGGAGAGTGCCCCGCTGGGGGAGATACCTTGTTGAGAAAACTCCGCTTGCGCGCGTGTAAGTCGGCATGGGATCTCAGAATCCAGCGGGAAACATCACTGCTGCCTTACGAAGAAAATACAAGCACTACACTTATGGGGCGAATTACCTTAGCAGTTGACGTGCCCGGAATCACTAATCGATTATGCTGATTATGCTGCTACTTTTATTGCTGAGTTTGAAAACTAGTCGACTATTGTAAGATATTACGATACAAATATCGTACAATATTTTATCCCCTTTGTAAACATTTTAAAAATTTACTATGTTATTGATCACTCTCAGAAATCACTCTCAGAAACGACGCGAGAGGCAAGTCAAAAAATAGCATTTTTGTAATTTTTGAAGAAACAAAAGCATAGAGCAATATGGCGTATATGTCATCATGTAGAGTACATTTAGCACTGCCCTACCAAAATTTTAAAGAAAAAATGTGGAGCCATTTGGTTCGAAATTTGTAGAAAAATATTGTTTTGCTAATTTTTAATAATACACATATTGCAGGCGATTATTCGCAGAAACTACTAAAATGTGCAAATAAATGTACACAACCTTAATGAAAGAGCTAATTATGGAGAAAAAATTTTACTTGAATGAAAAATATATATCTTCAATTTTGTAATAGTAGGAATAAGCCGGAACATTTTTAATTTGTATGTATATTAACACTAGCAATATTAACATTGACCATTGATCATATTGTTTCAACTTGTCGAATTCTAGCAAAGTCCAAATAAATGCTATAAGTGGTACGGACACTCACAAAAATGTATGACGTCTGTTGGACTGTAAGCAATATCGTACAACCGACAAATTCAAACTGATCGCACGATAGTGGCAAACAGATCTAGGATTATCCGGGATTTTGGAGAAAAAATAACTACTCGTACATGTGGCTGTGCCGTGCGATCAAAACGTAACCAAGGAGGCAGAAAAACGTTTTAAATACAAGAGTTTGGAAACCGATATCAGCGGAGTGTGAAAGCATAGGTCTTCCTGGTAGTTATCCGAGCTGTGGAATTATTTCCGCTAAATTTATGTAAGAAATTGGCGAAACTCCCAGGTCATACAAAAGACTGGGAAGTAAAAGACATTACTTTATTTGGAACAGCCTACATTTTGCTCGAAGTCGAAGAGAGGCACCGACAGTTCTTAGATCTGATCCTTACGAACCAGGTGGTAATTGGGAGCAGAATTTCAAATCAACCGTCTCATAACATCTTTAGTCGTGAAGTAGAATAATAATAATAATAATAATAATAATAATAATAATAATAATAATAATAATAATAATAATAATTATTATTATTATTATTATTATACATTAAATAAGTATTTTTAAAACCATTCCTACGTGAGTTCGGGAATAAATTTTACTGTCATGAATTTGATGTAATAACATTTCCTTCGAACTTTTTTTATTAGTTCTCTCAAATACACTGAGAATCTCGAAAAACGAGCTGGAGCTAATAACGGCATTCCCCAATGCAATTTGTTTCCCCAGTCACTAATATTTTATTTTGTCCCGCATCGACAAATTACTTCTCTGAATACGAAGAGCCTGCATTCACGCGAGTCGCGTCTTCCAATCAATTAATTCAAATAAAACCCGACACCATTCATTTCTATAATTCAATTTGACGAAATGAAAGAAGCGCTCTCTTTCGAGTGGACGAGGCAGCGCGGACCAGCCCACGCCACCGGAGGGTCCTCTTTAACACGAGCGTGAAATGCGTTGCTCCCAGGCCCGTCCTAGCGCTGACGAAACGAAGCCATGTTTCAATCGCCTAAGGCGTATGCCGGGATGGTCCCTAGTATTGCATCACAGACGTAAATGTAAAATAACCCCCCTTTTTTGTTTTTGTTTATTATTCACAGTTGAGGCACAACTGACATTTCGGGCGAATTTTGAATTATTGATTCTAAGTGGAATAAGTGGGAGCTACCTTATTATACATTTTTTAAGAATGTTCCTTACATTCTTTCCATTTTGCAAAATTTCAAGAATAAACAAAAAATGACAATAAATTCATTTGGCTCATACTAATAAATTAATGTAGTTGGTAGTCATAAATTGACTTTTTTTTCTTCTGCGACATATCAGTTAATATTAATTACATCCGAATCATTAAGTCAGTTAATATTAATTACATCCGAACGCCTCAACTGTAATTTTTAAAATTGTAAATTAATTAAAGTGGTTAGGCGGAAGAGCAGGCCTTAAGGCCTGAGCCTCGCCACAAATAAAGACAATTTTATTATTATTATTATTATTATTATTATTATTATTATTATTATTATTATTATTATTATTATTATTATGCATTTTCATTATGACGCCCGCAGATTTTTGCACTGTCGACAATTCTCTTGCGCGAAGGCATTAGTAAATTATATCATAAACACTTTATTCTCCCCTCTAACATTTGTGCATTAATTCCCGAGGACGCGCGTTCAATACATTCATGTTCATGTATTTCGAGTTAACCGGCGAGACCCGGTGCTGGAAATTCGGGAATAAAACGCTCGTTTCGCCGGGCACGACACCGGTGACATTTACGCACCGCGCTGCGAGCGTCCTTGCACTGGCAGCGCGTGATAATGCAGGTGTGCGTGGGGGGGGGTCGTGGAGTCGTGCGTGGAGTCGGGCGTGTAGACGTGCGTGGGAACGTACGTGGCGACGTGCGTGGAGGTGTGCTTGGAGACATACGTGCGGGGAGACATACGTGCAGGGCGTGCATGGGCGTGCGTGCCGGCGTGCGTGGCGACGTGTGATGGGCGTGCGAGAGGGCGTGTGTTATGGCGCGCGTGGCGGCGTACGAGAGGGGCGAGCATTGGGGCGTGCGTGGGAGCGAGTGTGGGAGCGTGTGAAGGAGCGTGCGTAGGAGCGCGCGTGGGGGCGTGCGTGGGAGCGTGCGAAGGGGTGTGCGTGTGGGCGTGCGTTACGACGTGCGAGGGAACGAGCGTCGGGGACGAGCGTCGGGGAGGAGCGTCGGGACGTGCTTGGGGGCGTGCGCAGTGGTGTGCGTGGGGGCGTACGTGGGGGCGTGCGTGCGGGCGTACGTGGGGGCGTGCGTGGGGGCATGTGTGGGGGCGTGTGTGGAGGCGTGTGTAGAGGCCGGCGTGTAGGCGTGTGTGAAGGCGTGGGTGTATGCCAGTGTGGAGGCGTGTTTGGAGATGTTTTTGGAGGCGTTTTTGAAGGTGAGCGAGGAGGCAAACGTAGAGGTGTGCATGGAGGCGGGGAAGAATGAAAATGGTGGAATAAATGGACGTGTAGGCGATTTCAAATATAACGCGAAAGCAGAGAAGTTATTCGATGATTCAATTCGTTCAACTTGTATACCGAGTCACACGTTGTATGAAATATCTGTGACGCCAAATGTAACTTTTTTTAATCAGTATTTCCTTTAGTAATATGCATTTCTGTGAGACCCTCATCGTACACATGACATACGCTTGTTTGATGAAGTCAAAAATAAAATGTACATTTCAATCTACTCAACGACAGGAAGCAAAAATAAGCTCTCCACAGAAGTCGTGAATCCATTTTTGTATCTGTTGTTAAAAATTACCTTTTTTGTTTCTAAAACGTGATATATGAATCTGTAACACAAATTTAAGCGTTGAAAGGTTGTTATTTTTATCTGAAATATTCCTGTCATGGAGAAAAAATGGGAGTATCAACTTTTATTTTGTGAATGCATGAAACAAAAGTCTCGAAAATTGAGGAGTACGAGAATTACGTTTCTGCATTGTTTCATGCCCTGGCATAAATAACTACGACTATTTCATCTGCATTGGTATAACTAGTGGAGATACAGAATTGCACAGACTTTCACGTACCAGTTAGTTTTCTAATGTATTTGGTCTGGGATAGCTTTTCGTTCTTGTCCCATTCTCTTTCCAACTACAATTTTATCGTCGCCAAAAGTAAATATTTTCTGAAAATAACTCAATTTTTCGGTTACCTAATAATGAAACTGAAGTATTATTTTAAGAATATTACATAACAATAAAACCTCGTCCTTTTCGGTAAAAAATCTGGATCCGCTTTTACTAGTTGGTTGGTTAGTGATTCCGGGCGCGTCAACAGCTTAGGTAATTAGTCCCAAAGGTGTAGTGCGATGGCGGTGATCTTACCCCGCTCGATGACGAGATCCGGCGCTGACCGACCGTCAGCTAGGGGGGACTCTCCCACCACCGGGGCACCGCCCCAGCGGGACAAGCTCTAAGCTCCCAACCAGTCTCCCGGAATATGTGTAAGTGTAGTGCACGTAAGTAAGTGTGTGTGTGTGTGTGTGTGTGTGTGTAAGTAACAGGGCGAGGATAGGCCAAGGAACAGGAGGGAAAGATCGCGCGGGGTCCGTGGCCCGTTAGGGTACTGCTCCGGCATTCGCCTGGTATTGATAGGAGAAACCACGGAAAACTAGCAATCAGAGCCGCCAGCCGCTAGAATTCTCAACACAGCGACTGAATTCGACCTAGCAGAAAGCTAGTGTCGAAAATCCTGCCGCCGTGGGGAGTGGGAACCTAGGACCTCCCGGCCAGAGGTGCTGCAGTGACATCAGTTGATGCACTGAGCTACCGCTCCCGATGGAGCCGCTTTTAAGAAAATGGCGTTTATACGTTACTGTAAATGGGAAATACGTTACTGTAAATGGGTGAAAATCAGACATATGCCAACTTTATAACTGTATTTTACTCTGCTTTTACAAGAAATTCTTTAAAAAATTGGAGGCATTTTTGAGGAATTTTTGAAAATGTCCTAGGGGATTCATGTTTAGTGTCCCCGAAAATTAATGTTTTTCAAAATCGGAAAGCTTTGAGTTGAGCCAGATCGATCGGGTAATATCCATTTTTGAAGAAATCCTACGTATGATTTAGACGTTGGTGGTGTTCACAGACGGACGCACGGACGTTTCGAAAAGTAGTGGTGCTGCACCAGCACACACTTTCTCACGTTATTGGCAACAGCTACGTACTATTGAAATATTGCAATTTCTGCGCAACTAACACCTAAGCTATTACTAGAAAACGTCGAATTAAACCAATTCAAACCAAGCGCCTGTGATGCACATTTGCAATCATTTCGATAGTCAGGATCTGCAATCATTTATTTTTACAAATGAAACAAACAGCAATACATTTGACTGTTACAGTATTCGCAGCAAATTATATAGAAGCGAGCAACGCATATTTGCCAGCACAGCGTTGTGAAAACTACGGGCAATTCGGTTGATATATTTGCTTGGCGAATATTTTCTTATCAATTCTTTGCAAA